>JANAVB010027397.1:19624163-19771739 GCA_029216955.1 Iris pallida | reverse complement strand
AAAATATTTTAAAGATAATCAATACTAATAATATCTAATAGTAATAAATATATTTATTTAATCACCACAAAAAATAAAATAGTAATGAAATAATTAAATGGTGGTTTTGTGAATCCATATTACTCACCTTTATCCGGGTCCAGAAAATTATACAAATATTGTAAAACAATATTTAATAATAAGAATACCAATTTTTGTACAAATGTTAAATAGTTAAAAAAATGTACATCAATACCTAAAATAATTTAGGAAGTATTTGTACACACATAAAATATGCCTACATGGTCGTCTTTGGTCTCACTACATACCTACGAAGGCTTGGATTCGGTTCGGGCCCAGTTCGGACTAAGTTGGTACAATCGGGTCATCTAAATCAATATATCTAATTAATAAATAAATAATTCATCGGTGGAGGTTAGGTCGCAACTTGATCTGGTTTTCCTAGTTAGGACACACTTTGGCTAGGTCTTCCTTGGCATGGCTAATACACTAGTCAAGGCACGCCACTGCACTATCCGTGCCATGATTTTAGTCGTCTGATACTTCAAAACTCAACCATGGCTAAAGTCATCTACCATAATAATTAACTAAATAATTATTTATAAAAATCATAAAATCACTATTTTAAATCAAATAAATAAAAAAAATATTTCAAAAAAATTTCGGAAAGGGAGCTACAAATCTACCCACCTTAAAATAATTTTGTCCTCGAAATTATAATTCATAACTATTCCTTAAATTTAATAGAAAATCTACTATTACCTTAATCTCCTTAATTTAATTTCTCCAAAAATCTTTTATGACCTTCTCTAATCATTTTATAACTTCGAATACTTGAGGACTTCTACCCACCTTTGGTCATACTACTCCTCAATATACGGTCACTAAAATCTTATAATCTTCTAACGAGTTGCTAACAATTCTACCAACAGCTATCTAGGGTGTATGGCTTCTACAATCCTCATATCTATAAACAACCAAATATTCAATAGCCAAGCAATATTATACTATAATTTAAGAATTTCTGATGGATTCTAGACAGCACAATCGTTCGTCACCCCGAAATAGAAGGAGACGAAAATCAATGGTTTGGAAGGCAAGAGAGAATAATCGAAAACAAATATGAAATTTCAAGGACGTAGAGAAGTTTCTAGGAGAATTTTCAAGGCAGTGTGGATTGAGATTTCTAAGGGTTTAGTCAGATGCGCATGCTCGTATCAGTATAGTTACGTAACCGATACGATATGCTCTGACCTGTATGGGCCACCAAAAATACTTGTCACGACCCGCACCCACTTTTCGGACGCGAGCACGTGAGCAAGCCAGCTACGTATCGAGCGGACACCAGCCCCTCTCGAATACGTAAACGCTGTCAAGGCTATGGTATACTGCCAAATTATGGCAAAACAAATCTATATCTCAAATCCACATTAAGTGCACGGAACAGGAATGAACACTATGGGTCGTGGTCTGCAGCCCACTAACATATATGTCCGATAAGACTCCAAGAGTATAATAAGAGTCTCTAAACTGAATCAATAAGCAGAATATCTCATGATAAGGAATAAAAAGCACGAAAGGATAACAATATAATATCACTAACAAATACCTGAGACATGCATCACAATCATCTACCATCCCGCCCTGCCACTAACTCTATGTGTTTCACTTAACAAAATGCCTAAAAATTGGCTTTTGAAAGAAAACGAGAAAAAGTACAAAAAGTACAAATTGTTCTGGAAAGTATTGCTATGGAAGTCTGATCTGAGATCGATCACTTTGTTCCTTGGACCATACGATGATGATGATGAAGAAAACTGCTTGAAGAAGACGAACAATCGGAAGAACTAAGTCACCAGAAAGGTATCGAGCAACGGCACTGATGGCACAGTCGAATGCTTTCTTGCTCTGCTTCACCTTGTTCTTGAGAAAAAGTTGAAGAAATGCTTCTGGGAATATAACTCTGAAAATATAAGTTTTCTCAGAATCTCCTCTCCTGTATCTCTCTATTGATCTCTTGATTATGTCTATGTAAAAACAAGTATATTTATAGACTTGATCCTTTGTGCGTAAAAAGCAACAAAATCGGATCTCTACACGAGTAACTGTCACCCACGATGTAAATCAACCTTTACGCGTGATGACACGTGTCTCACGTAGAGTTTTGATCTCTACACATGGTGACACGTGTCCCACTACTTCAATAAAAGGGGGAGAGCACGTACACACGTTCCTCGATAAGTGTGGCATAAAAGCCACGTAAGCAGATCACCTTCTCATGTAGCCAGGAAAGATCGGGCATAAAAATGATCCAAAATATACTTCCTACGTAAAGTAGCAGACTGGATGTAAAAATAGCCCAAAATAAACTTCCAGCGTAAAATGGCTAAAAATAGCCTTGAGCGTAAAATTAGCTCAAATAAACTTTACGCACACAATAGCCTTGAGCGTAAAAGCTCGAAATAGCTATCGTGCGTAAAAGAAGCAGTTTATTGAGCGTAAAGTAGCCCATCTGCACACTAAACGATAAGTGTTGGGTTTAGTGTAAAATTCACAAGTGAAAGACTTTGTGTAAAACAAAGAACTTTTACACTTTAAATTTTTTTATTAACTTTAATAAGCGTAAAGTTTGCATAGTCAGAGTCTTTAATCTTTATGCGTAAATCTCAGACCAAATCATCTGCGTAAAAATTTCAAAATAGATTTTCACTAACTTAATTTTTTCTTTTTTTCTTTTGGCAGTGGATTTGCAAATTCACCCACTTGCAGAAATATTTGGCTCATCATCTAGTATGGTGGGCTCAAATTATTTGGAGAACCTGTCCCATGTGGAGTTTCCCCAGTCGAATTCGGAATATCCTGCAGAGAGAGCACAGCTGATAGCTGCTCAAGGGGACAGAATGCTGCTGTACATGATAAATGGAGAAGTGTTGACATCGCTGGATGGCCAACAATTTGCAAAGACAGCTTTCTTATTCGGGGATGCGATAGACTTCAAATCACAAACACACCCCAAGAAGGAGGCTTGGGTGTTCAAGTTTGGAGATAGAGCAATGTACCTCCCTGACATGGATAAAGATTATCCCTTGTCTGTTTTTGTCCATGCCACCCATCCCCGAAAGATGCTATGGAACCTGACTTCCAGCAGTCATGGTAGGCCCGGAAGGATCATTTTCAAGAGAGAGAGCAAATGACATAGGCTACCACACCAGTACTCCCAGTGGTGGTGTTGTCCTCTTCTCCGGTCTCTTGTCTGGATTCACTCCAAATGAGGATTCTGCTCTGATTCAGCCAGTGCAGACCCAAATGTTCATTAATAAGTTCATAAGGGCTGCAATATTATATCCTCAGGCCAACCCCAGGCTACCAGGGTGGCTAACTCATTTTAACCAGAACTGGATTCAGATTAGTGTTTGGATTATGAGGAACTTCCAGACGGAGCTAAAAGACATCGGCCTGTATGAAATAGTGGCCTCCACTAGTCAGGTTATACCACCGAACAATAATTTTGTTCATGGCTCTGATGGAGATATATATCAGTTCAACAGGAACTTTTGCGACCCCAAAGGTGAAATAGGTCTCGCACTCCATGAGATGCAATTCATCTCTAAGCTGCCAATGGGGAAAGCCCCATATGAACAGTATGTTCCCTCAAACCGAGAACTAGCAGAAACCAGGAAGAAAAAATCCTCAATTGGTTGAGGTATATGAAGTTTTGATGTGCCATTACATGATTTGTACTACTATGCATGAAAGTGGATCTCACTTGGCGTACATCAACAAGTGGACAACATATCTCTTTTACTATAAGGATAAGATATCCAAAGATGATAAAGAAAGATTTTAGGAGAACAAGGCTCCAACCATCAATACTGGTTCAATAATCCCTGCTGATAAAATATGGGATATGATGGTTGGCAACAAATTTCCGAACAAATATTTGTCCACCAAGACTGGGGAGTTCCCAGCAGGAACCGAAGTCTTGAGTTTTCTCAGATATGGCAGCCAGAAGATCTCCAAGAAAGCCTTGCTGGCAGGCTTTCTTTCTCTGTGGTTGAGGAGATGGGTTGTACCGGGGACCGGTACAGTTGATAGAATCCACCGAAACGTGCTATGGCCAGCGGTACGTTTGGTGTTTAAAGTCAGAATCAACCTGCTATCGGCAATGGTGTGCCGAATAAACACAGGTTTGAGGACTTTTGGTGAGGAACTAATCAACAATGCTCCTCACCGGAACGTATTTCCTAGGGTAGAAATGCCCTACACTTACCTGATGGGCTGGCTATTGCATCACA
Organism: Iris pallida; assembly: GCA_029216955.1. Classification (NCBI taxonomy): domain Eukaryota; kingdom Viridiplantae; phylum Streptophyta; class Magnoliopsida; order Asparagales; family Iridaceae; genus Iris; species Iris pallida. Next base: position 19,767,444 of record JANAVB010027397.1, on the reverse strand, counting down.
ACTGCAATTTGTTGCCACCAGGCCCTGGAGATGATGCGGAGGTCTTCCTCCAGAAGTTCAGCAAAGCCACATGGAGTGCGACTTTGGTGGCAGATACTCGGGCAGTGTTAAACTACTCCTATGGATAGAACTTTTTCTGTACCCGACCACCAGTTCCAGCCGACTGCCTAGGCGTACAATTTGAAGATGAAGTTGAAGGAAGAACTTTATTGTCTGTGCCAGTTTTCAAATGGCTAGTGTGCATCAGACCCTCCCATCTGATGTACAGAAATGAAGACAACTGTGCGTTCGAACCGTATCTACCAAGTCGGTTCGCTCGCCAGTTTGGATATGACCAACTTCATGTTGGTAATCCCTCCACCAGTTTTTATCATTATGGGAAACTGATTGTTGGTGCAAGAGGCTGGAGATATTTTAGTACTGCCTATACTGGTGCCAAATTTCGAATATTGACTGCTACAAGCACAACCGAGCTACGAGTTCTTCATACGTATGCTCGCTTTTACGCATCCATCCGCTCCTTCGCCTATGGGTACAACATGAAGGGGAGTCTTCGGAGCTGAGGCTACCATCAAAACCCTTGACGAAGCTAAGGATAAGATGATAGTCACTTTTGCTGGACTTTCTCATATCTGTACTCCCGAAGCTCGACGTGCCGTAGCTACCAAGACTGTATTGAGCTCTCGTGAAAAACGTCTAGCGGAGCTACAAAAATTTTTTGAGGATGTCTCTGCTCCGTCTTAGGCAAAATAAAGAATTTTTGTAACCTTCTATCTTTTTTTCATTCTGTAATGTTTACAAAAATAAATAAAATATTTATTTTGTGATACTATCATTTATTTTATAATTAAACAATAGGTATGAGATAGAAAACACTTATCAGAGGTAATATGGACATGACAAGTCTTCTAAACTCAAAAATTTATATCTATCCAGAGGTAATGTGGACATGATAGATAATAAATCTCTTTTTCTGTTTAGAGTATATGATACTATCAGAGGTAATAAGAACATGACAGATCATAACAACTCAAAGAAAAATAGATTAATATCTATTCAGAGGCCAAAAGGACATGATAGATAGGAGAAGAAGTAGACTTAATATTTATTCAGAGGTCACGATAACATGATAAATAATAAATCTTCCTTCTCTTTTTTTTTAATCAGCTGGTAAGACAGAAGATCAAAATTTTCTTTTAGGAAGACAAATAATCAGCTTAACCAAACATTGGTAGCTGGGGAATAAAGAAAAAATTTAAACATAATATTTCTTCTAGAATTTGCCATTGATCGACTTCATGAGCAAATCTCCATTAGGTTTAGACAACCTATAGGCACCATTGGAGAATACCGACTCAATTACATAAGGACCTTCCCATTTTGCTTGGAATTTTCCTTTGCTTTTATGAGTCATCACCATCGGTCTTCGAACAGCTAGAACCAGCTCACCGACTTTGAATACCCTTTCTTTAACTTTACGATTGAAAGTTCGAGATATGCGGGCTTGATATAGTTCAATGTGTTGTTGCGCTTGAAGACGCTTTTTGTCCAATCCTTCAAGTTCTTGAAGTCTTAACCGATCATTATTCTCTGTAGTTAGCACATTAGCAATGGCTATTATAGGAGATGGAATCTGGATTTCCAGTGGAAGAACAGCCTCACATCCGTAAACCAGTAAAAATGGTATAAAATCAGTAGGAGTTCGGACTGTTGTTCGGTAAGCCCATAAACATTCTCCACGTTTCTCATTCCAATCACGTTTATTAGAAGAGACAAACTTTTTGAGAAGTTTAATGATTGTCTTGTTGAAAGCTTTGGCCAAACCATTAGCAGCTGGATTATATGCCGTAGAAGCCAGATTTTGGATCCGATTCTTGTCACAGAATCGATAAAATGCCTGACTGGCAAATTGTAGTCCATTGTCATAGATTATCCTCCGGAGAATCCCGAAACGATAAATGACATGGTGTTTAATGAAGCTAATCACATTAGATGTTTTCACTTCAACAAAGGGAACTGCTTTCGCCCATTTAGAAAAATAATCAGTTATAGCTAGGATAAACCGATGTCCCTTGACAGAAGGAGGGTTAATCGGACCAATAATATCCATGCCCCAAGCTTCAAAAGGCCAAAAAGCTGCCGTAGGATGTAAGAATTTAGATGGTTGATGAATAAAATCAGCATGAATCTGACATGCTTCATACCGTCTAGCATAATCCACAGCGTCTGCTATCATGGATGGCCAATAATATCCCATTCTTCGAATACGGTCCTGTAATTTCGGACCCGGTTTATGGGCACCGCAGACACCATCATGAGCTTCACGGAGTGTTTGCTTAGCTTCACTCTCAGAGAGACAGCGCAGCAAAAGTCCATCATAAGAACGACGATATAACATATGTAAAGAAGAATCATAATAGAATCGAAATGATCGTCTCTTGATTGATGCAGCTTCTTTTGGATCTTCAGGTAAAATCCCATGAACCGCATAATCAATGAATGGACTTCTCCAATCCCATTGTTGAGAACTTGATTATATAGTATAACTCTGTTCAATATGCAAGTTATTCTTTACACAGAATAAGTCCCGATCCAACAAAGTGATGGTATTTTGTCTTCTAATTGGAACAGCTAAGTCTGCAGCTAAACTAGCAAGAGCATCAGCTTCCAAATTTTGAGAACGTGGTACGAATTTGATGAAGAATCCTTTGAATGAAAGGACCAATTCGATTACCACTTGATGATAAGGGATGAGATCAGGATTTCTGACTTTATATGTCCCTCTGACTTGATTAACAATCAGTTGAGAGTCTCCATAAGCTTCCAGGAACTCAATGTCCAATTCTTTTGCTACTTGGAGACCAATTAGCAGAGCATTCTATTCTGCCACATTGTTGGAGCATGGCTCATTAAGAGAGTAAGCACGGTATATGACCATTTTATCAGGAGAGATCAAGACGATGATGCCTACTCCGGAGACAATATTGCCTTTAGGTCCAACCCGTGATGCTCCATCAAAATATAGTTGCCAATTGTCATCTTTCAAAGTCATGTTGCAATCTACGACTTCATCTGGAATGTCCTCATATAGCTTCGATATTTCAGGTATAGGGTGAGCTGCTAAGAAATCAGCTAATGCTTGGCCCTTCACTGATTTTTGAGGTACATAGACCATATCATAAGGAGTAAGCAACATTGTCCAGGTTGCTAACCTGGAGTTAAGAATACTCGATTTTCTCATCAATACCCGAATAGGATTTATTCTGGAGATGACATGAATAGTCTGTCCTGACACATAATATCGTGTCTTTTAAACAGCAAAAACTAAGGTCAGACATTCTTTTTCCACAGGAGTGTACCTTTGTTCAGCTCCGACCATCATTCGGCTAAGATAATAAATCACATGTTCATGACCCATATCACTTTTCTGTACAAGAAGAGCACCAAGTGAATGATCCAAGGCTCGAACATAGAGTAAAAATGGTCTTCCCACCACTGGGGGTACCAGGACAGGTAGATTTGTAAGGTATTGTTTGATGTCATTGAAGGCTTTCTGACATGCTTCATCCCAAACAAATGATACACCTTTCTTTAATAAACGGGAGAAAGGTTGACATCTCCCAGAAAGATTGGATATAAATCTCCTGATATAAGCAATGCGACCTTAGAAACCACGAAGTTCTTTTAGACTACGTGGAGGACGCATTTCAAGAATCGCTTTGATTTTGTCAGGATTAACATGAATACCTTGAGAAGTGATGACAAATCCCAAAAACTTGCCACTGGAAACCCCTAAGAAAGACTTAGTAGGATTCATCTTCAGTTGATGTTGACGCATCAACTCAAATATCGTCCTTAAGCCTTGAATATAATCATCTTTTGATCGACTTTTGACAGCAATATCATCTACGTAACATTCAACTATTTTTCGTAGATGTTCTTGAAAGATGCTGCTCATGGCCCGTTGATACGTAGCACCGACATTTTTCAGTCCAAACGGCATAACCGTATAGCAATAAACCCCAAGTGGTGTACGGAAAGCAATATGCTTTTCATCTCCTAGGTGCATCTTAATTTGATTGTATCCTGAAAATCCATCCATGAAAGACATGCGTTCAAAACCACATGTATTGTCTATCATGATGTCGGTAATCGGAAGTAGAAATTCATCTTTTGGACAAGCTGCATTAAGATCCCGAAAATCTATGCAAACTCGGACTTTTCCATTCTTTTTTATAACAGGAACAATGTTGGCAACCCAGTCTGGGTGTTGTTCTTCACGAACAAAGCCACATGTGATCAACTTTTTGACTTCTGCTTCAATTGTGTCCATCATATCTGGTCGAAAATGCCGCTGCTGTTATTTTACAGGCTTGGCATTAGGAAGAATATTAAGTTTATGAGTAGCAACTTTAGGATCTAGACCTGACATATCCTCATAACTCCATACAAAGATATCAATATATTCTTTAATCAGTTGTATTAACTCTTTCTTTTCATCTTCGGAGAGGTTTTTACTGATAAATATTGGCTTGGACGTAGTTCCGTCTCCAACATCAATCTGGACAATCTCATCTTCTGTAGGTGGCTGTCGCTGTTCAAAATGAAGCTCCCATTGAGTGTCCATTTGTTGTGCCCAAGGGTCATTCTCAAATGGCTCAGATTTACCATCAGTTTGAACCATGTTGACTGAGAATACGCACTCAGATTCATCATAATAGTCTCCTCCAAAATATGAGGATTATAAAAAATGGAAGAACATTCTTCTTCCATATCCTCTTTGCACATGTGAGATGTATCCGATTCGACGAATTGGATTTCTTCCGAATCTGAGGATTGTGAAAAACTGGAAGAAAATTCTTCTTGTATATCTTCATTAAACATGTGGGACGGATCGTATCCCAACCCATGCCGAGTTTTCTGGTAAAATAGATCACCACATAATGGTAACCGTCTACCTTTACCTTGATTGTGACCCTGCATAGTCTTTAAATCATATCCCATATTTTGGATAATCTTGAGAGATTGTTGACTATATTTGTCAATTCGGATTCTTCCTTTATCTTTCTCTCTAAGATCATCTGTCTGAATAACAGGGATATTTCTAGCCAGACCAAACACAATTTGGTGCTTGTTTTTCTTATCAGACGGAATCACGAAATAAGATTCTTCGTGACGTCTATAAGTTACACAAGCTTGTGATGAAGCGGCTACAGGAAGAAGATAAGGAGAAGATGTTAGGAACCTTTGAGCATAAGGTCCAATATCGACATGAGGAGGTAAAGAATTTTCCTTATGATCATTGTATAAGGTTTCCTCTGTATTTATGCCATTTTATATTGATGACTTTGACCATCAGCAAATAAAGTCATTCTTTCAATGAATTTGACAGCCATATACTCCAAAATAAAATCTTCATTGATATTAGAAAGTACAGAATGATCAATATTTAAATCATTTACAATCTGACTACTACGCTTTGGATTGATCATCAACGGATCTTCATCCATCTTCTGCGTAGACCTGCCAAGGTTGATGATCAGTGGTGGTTCTGGATCATTCGTACGAGAAGTACGTCCCTTGACCTTGATCATTAGAGGTTGAACTTGGCTCTTGACTGGAATGCTCACTGATTCCTCAGACGAAGCTCGAGTTCTTCCTTTAACCTTGATCATCAGAGGTTGATCATTGACAGGTTGGGGTTGGATTCGACCTTTGACTTTGATCTTCAAAGGTTGCTCTTTCGAGGGATCTTTATTGACAGATTGATCTTCTGCAGGTGATCAATCTTCGGCCATATCTGATATCTCCTTCACATGCTCTTGTTTATAGAGTATTGAATCAGAGAAATAGGCTTCGACACCTTTAAAAGGATTGATATCTGCAAATTCAGCCTTCACAATCCCTTGAGAATCCACATACTTGAAGCATTAGTGGAGAGTTGAAGGCACAATGTTATGCTCATGTATCCACGGTCTTCCAAGGAGGATGTTGTAAGATACATCTGAGTTGATAACATAAAATGTCACCATAGTTCGAAGATCACCAATTTGAATCTTCAGACGAATCTTCCCCAGTGGTTTACTCTTTCCAGAGTTGAAACCAACTATTCTTGTACTAGTGTAAGTCAAATCACTAGTAGGGATCCTCGAGGGTCGTAGCATACTTTGAAGAATAATGCTAATAGAAGACCCAAGATCAATATAAATCCTATCAATTTCAGTGGATTCGATATACCCTGTGTAGCACAGAGGCCTGTCATGCTTGTTATGCTTCAACAACATATCTTCTTGTGTGAAGGTGATATTGGGAATTGCTTCCATCATACTATGACATTGTGGGCATGACACTGGTATATTGTCAGGACTCTTGAGTTGAGCTAAGCACGAGTCTGCTTGTAGCAAAGCTTCACTCAGAGTTTCTCGGCTTTCTTTAGAAAGACGAAGCAGCTCGAAGATAGAGAGTCTAGCCGGAGTATTAGCTAACTGGGCTAGAATATCGAACTTGTAGGGTTTCATCACCACCCCTTGATTTGAAGCAGATTTCAATAGAATGTCAAAGCATACTGCTTTCTGTTTCCCCTTCTCAACCACGGATGGTTTAGCAGGAACAATAGATGGTTGTGCTGGTATTGTTTCAACAACGTCCTCTTCTTCTTTAGAAGATCCCTCATAATCTTTATGGTACTCTTTCCCAGATCTCGTACCAGCAAAGGTTTCTTCTTCAGACTCAGGAGAATGAAGTACCATATTGCAGGATTTAGTCTTCTCTTCCTTAGTCTTCTTCTTGCGAAGATTTTTATGAGGAACCTCAAAACCTAATCCAACAGTGGATTTTTGACTTTGAAGTTGTAAAGGAAGTCGCATTCCTTTATTATAGTTCAAGCCTTCCGCCTTTTGAAAGTCATAGTCCATCTTTTTCATGAGATGGACTGATTGTTGACTATACAAGTGAGCAGGTAGCAGACTTTTAATAGATGGTTCAACAGAGAAAGAAGGAGCAGAGATCTCTGTAACCACGGGAGAAAGAGGAATAGAAACCTCTATAGCCACTGGAGAATGAGAAGGAGTATTCGGGACAAGAGAAAAAATTTCTACAGGTGCTTTCTCATAAGCAGCAAAAACTTGTTGTGCCCTGTATAAGGGGACACTATTCATAATTAACCACTGCTGATGAGTAAGTTTAAGCTTGGTAGGAGGAGCCAAACTTGGAGGGCATATATTCAAACCCCTCAATCTATCCTCCAAAGGAATACCATCCCAAAGATGATCCAAATCATCGGGATCTGAAGTAACAACATGAGAAATCATGTTGCAGATTTTGACTTTTCTACCTTTCTTGGATTTTGAAGCTTTACCTTCATCTTCTATTTCAGGTACTAAGTCAGGATGTACCCACATGATTTCACCATTTTTTTAGTGTGAGAGGCAACAACCCTTCATTTTGCTCTCTAGCAGGCGGGATATTCACAATCTTCATCGTCACCTTTGAAATTGGGACAATCCCATCTGGAACTTGCTGTGGAGGAAAACCTCCAAATTGAAGAGAAATCATATTGGTTATGACCGTATGCTCATCGTTGGTTAAAGCGATGGCATTGGCATTTATCAGCTCCTGGATTTTTTTCTTCAAGACATAACAAGCCTTGGTAGGATGATTTATGTATCTGTGATAGATACAATACTTGGGATTGTCGGTCAGATTCACCTCATTAGGTCTTTTCGGCTCTGGAATCTGGAGTTTGCCACTCTTTACCAGACATTGGAATATTCCTGGGATATCACTGTCATCAAAAGAGTATTCTTCTTTTGGCTTAGAAGACTCCTGATTATTCAGCGTCGTTTTGGGTTTTGAAAGATTAACCACTAAGGTTTCCTTCCCTTTCCCATTACAATTGTCGGAATTATTACCTGAAGAGTTTTTCTTCCCTTTGTCTTCTGAAGCGAAGATCATCCCGTGTTCACGAGCCAACCTACCATTGGTCTCGGCTGAAACTACTGCTATGATGAACGAGGCCCAATCTGTGAATTGAGAGCCCGTAAAGAAGCAATAGATGGTCGCAGATTCATCTTGCATGTATCGATCAATGCTGAATCTGGCATACCCGAAGGCATCTTCAAAGTTGCCTGTCGAAAACGTTCAATAAACGTTCGAGTATCTTCTTTCTCCTTTTGCTTGATTTCTATTAGGGAGGACATATTCATGTCCATTCCTCCCTCATAGAAACGGGAGAGAAATGCTTTAAATTCGTCAAAAGACGATATGCAATTGTCGGGTATACTGCGGTACCAGTCATAAGCTGAACCCGTTAAGCACCCGATGAAAACTCAGGTAAGAAGAGCATTATTCTTCTACAAATGTACAGTCATAATATCAAAATAATTGATATATTGACTGGGAGAAGCCTTTTCATCAAATAACACCTTGGATTGTGGCTTGAATTTTGGAGAAAAGGGTACATCATTCCAATGAGGAGGATAAGGTTGCTTAATCCCCAACCTCTCGAGTTGATCCTTGTGTTTCAGAACTTCAAACTGTGCTTTTAGCTCTCGCACTGCTTGAATAGCTTCGCTAGTTTGAGGAAGCACATTCGATTGAATAGTTACTGGATGTACCGTGACCCCCACCGGAGGTGGTACATCTTCTGGAATGATAGGATCTGGAGATGCAGAATTTTGATTGACAGCAGGCTCTTGACTAAGATTATTCAAAGGTATATCAACCCTTTGACTATCTTGAGTTTGTGCTGCTACCTGCATCGGAGTTATCACTGCCGGCTGAGCAGTTTGCTGAGTCATTATTATTTGATACATACTTTGCATCATAGCAAGCATGTCCTTCAGCGACTGCTCAACTGCAGAGAGACGTTGTTCTGTATTAGCAGTTGACGTCTCCGGTTCATCTCCGATAGCATAAGATTCAACCTCCCTTGAAGATACAGAGGGATTGGTATAGAGGTATGAATCAACACTATCAGTTTCTGACTCCAGCGACTGGGTACCCCCAGCTTCAGAATCAGAAGTCTGCAACTGTCTTTGACTACTTGATCGAGTATTCTGATATACTCCTTCGAAACTATCAAGAAGTCGATTGAACTATTGTTGACCAGGAGTCTGGAACGAGTTGCGTCTTGGACGTCGTCCCCTGTTGGTATGAGATGCCATGTTAACTGAGGCATATGACAACTCCTGTTCTTGATCATCAACTGATTGCTGAGGCACATTATAGCTTAACCGATCAAAAATTGACCGTTTAGAAGCCGAACAGAAATACTTAATTACAATCTGGTGACACTCACAATGGTGATCTTCTTTGGGGAGTGTCACAGGAGATTTTCTGTCTTTACGCTTTTGTACAAGCAACTCGCGTAAATCAGAAGGAGTAGAGGGAGTAGTCTTCTTTATTACATTTAGGACAGAGAAATGTTTAGTCCCTTGTGTATAAAGAAGATTACTGGCTGCATTACCAGAACCAAACTGAGCGTTTTTACGCGCCTGGAGTTGCGTGCGTAAATCCTGAGATTTTTGTGCACAAAGGACTCCATCAGCATTACGCATAATTTGAAGGTTTGGTACCTTGCGTAAAGCAGTGTAAGAAGGCTGTTGGTAAAAAATCGAAGTTTTACCAACAATGTTTTTATGCTGCATGTGTGCAGGTAAATTCACTTTAGATGCAAGGGCATCATTGTGAACTTTATCTATGCTGTCACAGACAAGAGATTTACCTTTACTCGTAGAGCACAAAACATGAGTATCTGTCACGTCACAGACGGGAGACTGGTTTTTATGCGTGGAGCGTAAAGCTTAGGTGTCTACCACGTCACAGACGAGAGACTAGTTTTTACGCGTGGAGCGTAAAGCTTGATTTTTATGCGCAGCGCGTAAAACTTGATTTTTACGCGCAGAGCGTAAATCTTGAGATTCTATCACGTCACCGACGGAAGACTGATGTTTACGCCCAGGGCGCATCACTGAAGTAGAGACTGCCTCGTCACCGACGGGAGTCTTCACAACAGGAGTAGGAAGGATTCCTTTGCCTTCAGAGACAACAAGGAGATCCGAGGATGGTTTGGACTTAGGAATCCAAACTTTTTACGCCTTCCACGATTTTTGAACATTAGAGCAGCGAGTACTACCCCCAATTCGGAGCATTTCTTCGTAGGCAGTCTGGTCGAAGTGCACAACCAAAGTCTTCTTCGCGATCCGACCGACACATCATCATATTGAGCAATTACCTTCTCGTCAGAGGAGAAGGTGATCCCCAGCAGAGTCGCCATTTTGTTTCACTTAATAAAATGCCTAAAAATTGGCTTTTGAAAGAAAACGAAAAAAAGTACAAATTGTTCTGGGAAGTATTGCTATGGAAGTCTGATATGAGAGCGATCACTTTGTTCCTTGGACCATACGATGATGATGAAGAAAACTGCTTGAAGAAGACGAACAATCCGAAGAACTAAGTCACCAGAAAGGTATCGAGCAACGACACTGATGGCACAGTCGAATGCTTTCTTGCTTTGCTTCACCCTGTTCTTGAGAAAAAGTTGAAGAAATGCTTCTGGGAATATCACTTTGAAAATATGAGTTTTCTCAGAATCTTCTCTCATGTATCTCTCTATTGATCTCTTGATTATGTCTATGTGAAAATAAGTATATTTATAGACTTGACCCTTTGTGCGTAAAAAGTAACAAAATTGGGTCTCTACGCGAGTAACTGTCACCCACGATGTAAATCAACCTTTAGGCGTGATGACACGTGTCCCACGTAGAGTTTTGATCTCTACACATGGTGACACGTATCCTACTACTTCAACAAAAGGGGGAGAGCTTGTACACACGTTCCTCGATAAGTGTGACATAAAAGACACGTAAGCAGATCACGTTCTCATGTAGCCAGAAAAGATCGGGCATAAAAATGACCCAAAATATACTTCCTGCGTAAAGTAGCAGACTGGGCGTAAAAATAGCCCAAAATAAACTTCCAGCGTAAAGTGGCTAAAAATAGTCTTGAGCATAAAATTAGCTCAAATAAACTTTACGCACACAATAGCCTTGAGCGTAAAAGCTCGAAATAGCTATCGTGCGTAAAAGAAGAAGTTTATTGAGCGTAAAGTAGCCCATCTGCACACTAAACGACAAGTATTGGATTTAGTGTAAATCAAATCCTCTCGGCTTCTGTGCACTGTTCTTGTCTGAAAATCCTGCTGTCAGATCAAAAATCACGCACAAAAAATGCAGCCTGACAGCCTGTCCCCGACGTAAAGTTCGAGATACTCAACAGTCCTCCGCGTAAAGTTCAGAATACTCAACAGTTCGCATAAAAGTCTAGATATCCAACAGTCAGCGTAACGTGCTATGGCCAGCGTTTGGTGTTTAAAGTTAGAATCAACCTGCTATCGGCAATGGTGTGCCGAATAAACGCAGGTTTGAGGACTTTTGGTGAGGAACTAATCAACAATGCTCCTCACCGGAACGTATTCCCTAGGGTAGAAATGCCCTACACTTACCTGATGGGCTGGCTATTGCATCACAACTGCAATTTGTTGCCACCAGGCCCTTGAGATGATGCGGAGGTCTTCCTCCAGAAGTTCAGCAAAGCCACATGGAGTGCGACTTCGGTGGCAGATACTCGGGCAATGTTAAACTACTCCTATGGATGGAACTTTTTCTGTACCCGACCACCAGTTCCAGCCGACTGCCTAGGCGTACAATTTGAAGATGAAGTTGAAGGAAGAACTTTATTGTCTGTGCCAGTTTTCAAATGGCTAGTGTGCATCAGACCCTCCCATCTGATGTACAGAAATGAAGACAACTGTGCGTTCGAACCGTATCTACCAAGTCGGTTCGCTCGCCAGTTTGGATATGACCAACTTCATGTTGGTAATCCCTCCACCAGTTTTCATCATTATGGAAAACTGATTGATGGTGGAAGAGGCTGGAGATATTTTAGCACTGCCTGTACTGATGCCAAATTTTGAATATCGACTGCTACAAGTACAACCGAGCTACGAGTTCTTCATAAGTATGCTCGCTTTTACGCATCCATCCGCTCCTTCTCCCATGGGTACAACATGAAGGGGAGTCTTCGGAGCTGAGGCTACCATCAAAACCCTTGACGAAGCTAAGGATAAGATGATAGTCACTTTTGCTGGACTTTCTCATATCTGTACTCCCGAAGCTCGACGTGCCGTAGCTACCAAGACTGTATTGAGCTCTCGTGAAAAACGTCTAGCGGAGCTACAAAAATTTCTTGAGGATGTCTCTGCACCGCCTTAGGCAAAATAAAGAATTTTTGTAACCTTCTATGTTTTTTCATTCTGTAATGTTTACAAAAATGAATAAAATATTTATTTTATGACCCTATAATTTATTTTATAATTAAACAATAGGTATGAGATAGAAAACACTTATCAGAGGTAATATGGACATGACAAGTCTTCTAAACTCAAAAATTTATATCTATCCTGAGGTAATGTGGACATGATAGATAATGAATCTCTTTTTCTGTTTAGAGTATATGATACTATCAGAGGTAATAAGAATATGACAGATCATAACAACTCAAAGAAAAATATATTAATATCTATTCAGATGCCAAAAGGACATGATAGATAGGAGAAGAAGTAGACTTAATATTTATTCAGAGGTCACGAGAACATGATAAATAATAAATCTCCCTTCTCTTTTTTTTTAATCAGCTGGTAAGACAGAAGATCAAAATTTTCTTTTAGGAAGACAAATAATCAGCTTAACCAAACATTGGTAGCTGGAGAATAAAGAAGAAATTTAAACATAATATTTCTTCAAGAATTTGCCATTGATCGGTATCATGAGCAAATCTCCATTAGGTTTAGACAACCTATAGGTACCATTGGAGAATACCGACTCAATTACATAAGGACCTTTCCATTTTGCTTATAATTTCCCTTTGCTTTTATGAGTCATCACCATCGGTCTTCGAACAGCTAGAACCAGCTCACCGACTTTGAATACCCTTTCTTTAACTTTACGATTGAAAGTTCGAGATATGCGGGCTTGATATAGCTCAATGTGCTGTTGCGCTTGAAGACGCTTTTTGTCCAATCCTTCAAGTTCTTGAAGTCTTAACCGATCATTATTCTCTATAGTTAGCTCATTGCAATGGCTATTCTAAGAGATGGAATATGGATTTCCAGTGGAAGAACAGCCTCACATCCGTAAACTAGTAAAAATGGTGTAAAACCAGTAGGAGTTCGGACTGTCGTTTGGTAAGCCCATAAACATTCTCCAAGTTTCTCATTCCAACCACGTTTATTAGAAGAGACAAACTTTTTGAGAAGTTTAATGATTGTCTTGTTGAAAGCTTCGGCCAAACCATTACCAACAGGATTATATGCCGTAGAAGCCAGATTTTGGATCCGATTCTTGTCACAGAATCGATAAAATGCCTGACTGGCAAATTGTGGTCCATTGTCATGGATTATCCTCCGAAGAATCCCGAAACGATAAATGACATGGTGTTTAATGAAGCTAATCACATTAGATATTTTCACTTCAACAAAGGGAACCGCTTCCGTCCATTTAGAAAAATAATCAGTTATAGCTAGGATAAACCAATGTCCCTTGACAGAAAAAGGGTTAATCAGACCAACAATATCCATGCCCCAAGCTTCAAAAGGCCAAGAAGCTGCCGTAGGATGTAAGAATTCAGATGGTTGATGAATAAAATCTGTATGTATCTGATATGCTTTACACCGTCTAGCATAATCCACAGCGTCTGCTATCATGGATGGCCAATAATATCCTAATCTTCAAATACGGTCCTGTAATTTCGGACCCGGTTGATGGGCACCGCACTTCACGGAGTGTTTGCTTAGCTTCACTCTCAGAGAGACAACGCAGCAAAAGTCCATCATAAGAACGACGTTATAACATATGTAAAGAAGAATCATAATAGAATCGAAATGATCGTCTCTTGATTGATGCAGCTTCTTTTGGATCTTCAGGTAAAATCCCATGAACCGCATAATCAATGAATGGACTTCTCCAATCCCTTTGTTGAGAACTTGATTCCGTAGTATAACTCTATTCAATATGCAAGTTATTCTTTACACAGAATAAGTCCCGATCCAACAAAGTGATGGTATTTTGTCTTCTAATTGGAACAGCTAAGTCTGCAGCTAAACTAGCAAGAGCATCAGCTTCCAAATTTTGAGAACGTGGTACGAATTCGATGAAGAATCCTTTGAATGAAAGGACCAATTCGATTACTACTTGATGATAAGGGATGAGATCAGGATTTCTGTGTGTGTGTGTGAAGAATCCTTTGAATGAAAGGACCAATTCGATTAAAATATCAAACGCGGTTACTAAGTTTAATCTTTAGTATAAGTTTAAGTAACCAAAATTTACTTCAAAATTCTATGAGAACACAAAAACATAAGCTCAAAAGATCAAAAACTCAATTCTTAGCATTCTTAACATAAATTTAAGTCCACTAAAATCCATTCCAAGTTCTAGGAAACCAACCAAAACAAAGATAAAAATAAAAATAAATAGTATAAAATTAATCATGAACAACATTAAAAAATGTGTGTGTGTGTGTGTGTGTGTGTGTATATATATATATATATATATATATATTTGTGTGTGTGTGTGTGTGTGTGAATCGGTTCGGTTCGGTATTTTCGGTATGGTATTACACTCAAACCGTTACCATTACCATTATACCGTAATTTAGTCGGTTCGGCAATTCGGTATCGGTACATAATTTTGGTTCAGTTTTTCAGAATATTTTTAATCGGTATTCGGTCGATTTTTCGGTATCGGTCGGTATTTGCTCACCCCTATTGTAGAGTCTTGAAAAATGCTATCTTTTTTCAAGAACCTTATCCTTTCTCTTTTATGTTCGAAACTTAGCCTTTCTTTTGAACTTAGTCGATTTACTCACTTAGCCATATCGTTGCAACAAACATTAATCGATTTATTCATTATTTTGTATAGGCTTAGTGGAATTGCATAAGAAAGCACGTTTTCCATTTTCAATACCGACAGTTTGATAGCAAGTATTTCGTGAAGAATCGTGCCACGATTTTTTTGATTCTACACAATTATGACAAGCATTATGTTAACTTCATATTGATTTTGAAATAGAGGGACGAGACGAAAGAGGTCAGCCACTCGCCTTAGACTTGCTTCAAGTGAGCGACTTCATACTGGATTCCGATTCGATTTATTTTAGAGAATTTTTATAAATTCAGAATTTGTATCTCTTAGGAATAATTCCATATTACTATTAAATTGTGCATTTTATTATTTATTGACAAAATAACATTTTCTCAAACTAATTTATTTATTTATTTTCACGAACTCCATGAGTTATATTAAATGCTATTAGTTAAACTAATTAAAAATTTATTTTCCTTTAGCCTTTTTAGACCAAATCCATTGAGCCAATCTCTACATATTTTTTCCCATTTATATAAGGGAGCCCAACTTAATTTAAATTCAGATTCGTTGTAGACCCAAGCCAAAGGCCTAATACCATTTTCTTATCTAATTGAACCCTAACATTATCCTATTGTCACTTTCCGTTCCCGGTATACGTATTCTAAATACATGTACTGCTGGAATGTATTTATTTAATATTTATCATGTATTGTTCTGTATTTAAATTCTTTTAATTTCACGTTAATTATTTTTCTGTATTTTACTTTCTGGTTTTTACCCTCTGCTTTAGCTATACTTTGGGTTCGGCTTGTATTGAATTTAGTATGCTGTTCATCACAAACCCCCACCTACCACCATCCCTTCCATTTAAAGCCATCCCCTTTCTCTCTCGTCATTTACTTCACCATTAATCTCCTTCTTCCTCATAACTCCTCCCCCACCTACCAGCCGCCAAAGCAAGTGCCAAACTTGCTTCTTGATGGATCACCATTATTATCGTTCCATCATCTTCCTTACTTAGTTTTGAGCCTCTTTAGTACTTAGCATTTTCAATTTCCATGGTTCATTTCTTGTAGATCTAAGTTTAATGCATTTTCGGATTTCTTAGGTTTTGATCTAGTAAACTTTATTATCTTTAAGTTTTGATGATTCCATGTCGTAGAGAATTTTGTTCTACCGCATTTTGACCTATGGAAGTTCAGATTTGGGCTTGGAATGAAGGATTTAGAGAGCTTGGAAGCAATGGTTTCCATGGTTCTGTCCTTAGAAAATTCGGAGAAGAAGAACAGATCCTGGCCGCATGATAGCGCTTGACCGCATGAGACTTCATACGGCAAGTCATTCTTGAGCCGCATGCAGTATCTGGCCGCATGAGTGATTCAGCCGCATGCAGCGCCCGGTCGCATGTTACATTCTTAGCCGCATAAGCTTGGGCTTAATTAGCCGCATGAACCGTCGACTTTCCGACCGCATGAAGTTTATATATATATATATATATATATATATATATATATATATATATATATATATATATATATATATATATATATCTTAGCCGCATGGCGCACGAGATCTCTCAGCCGCATATTGGCTTACACTTACTCAGCCGCATGGACTCAGTTTAACCCACAGCCGCATGGCGCTGACCATTCTCAGCCGCATGAGCTGCATGACTTACCCTAGCCGCATAGGGACCCTGTGAAACCCGTGAAATTTTACACTGCATTTTTTTTTTAAATTGTTTTGCTAGATAAATTTGTGCTAGAATAATATTATATATTATTTATGAAAATTATTTTTAAAATAAATAAACATGGATTTTGTATGCCAGGCCCAGACCCGAACCCGATTTGAGGCGTAAATCATTTTTAAATTATTTTTTTAGGATTTTAAAATATTAGTTGTAATTTTTCTAAAAAGAAATTATATTAATTTCTATTCATACTTTGATAGCCATATTTTTTTAAGCCTCAACCTATTAATTATGAAGCCTTAAAACCAAGTCCTTGTATCTATGGCTGTCACGCCCCAGAACCAGAATACTGGAGAGCGGGGGCAGACATAGCCAGCTACGTATAACGGAATGGAATCCACACCGCTATACGGTCACGGCTGTCTAGATATGTGAGGGTTTTATTACAATCCATCAGTCTCTTAAGGTCATAAAATAGCCTATTGTCTCAATCACAAGTAAGCAGATAAATGTTACAAGATGTAAGATCACCAAATATACAATAGTAAGGCGTCCCAAACATTACATATTCAGCTGATCATGAAGCTAGTCGTTACAAAATGTGAGGACTAGCAAGAGTTTTAGTCATACATGATCAACCCTAGGTTGCCAATCATGTTACAGCCCGTAGGCAGACAGTAAGTAAAATGTACACGAGCTAACACTTGCTCGGCGGCTAAACGCCTCAAAAGAATAATTTTACAATAGAGTGAGAGAGCAAAAATAAACCCACCCGTTGCCCTGGTTACGCCTGGTATTCACCATCGGGCTGGAAAACCGGTAGATCCTCTGGAGCTGCTCTGGTATCTGGCCATACAAAACCAGCTGGGTCAGACCCCAAAAAGAGCAAGTGCCACAAAGGAAGCTTCACTTAAGAACTAAACCAACAATCAGCACAAGAGTATAATTATATAATAAAAGACAGTAATTTTAAGAAAAGCATGGCAGGATGATATACGATGAGATAACCATGGGACTATTCAGATAACCAGGTTACAACCCGTAAACCAAATAAGGACCGGGGTTGTAACCCTTCGTCTGAGCAGAACTTGGAATTCTCATCATTTATCGACAAGATAAAAGAAGGATTCAGGACATGTAACAATCTTGATATTGAATTAAGTAAGCACGAGTAACCATGTCATGTCATAACCTTATACAGGACCGGGACGAGACAAGCTGGACTAGACTCCATCCAATCAATCACGGCCAAGCAAAGAGTACGGCTTGATAGTTAACTAACTAGGGTTATCACAGGCCTAATTACTAGCAAGATGCAGTAAGATTATTCCACAGCCACAAGCCCTGCAGACCATCCAGGCTATCCGGACGCAATCAGGGATTAAATTCAAGTTGGTACATCGTCCAGGAAATGCATGTACCTTTTGGTGACTTAGAGGGTGCAACACATGACAGTATGCTGGAAATGTGCCCTACTCGACGGCAGGCAACAGATCCCAAGTGGGGCGCCCAGATAACGGGATTGCCTGTAGCTGGGAAATCTCTTCATGACTACTGGATTTATTCTAGTTGTTAGCCTTAGTCCATTTCAGTAGGTACTCCTGACCGTGGTACTCAGGAGTCCCTGTCCTAGACATGATGCAAGACAGGACTGGTTTATTTATACAAGCACAATCGCCCACGGTGTCCAGGTTATTATACAGGTCATGTCATGTCAAGTAGCCGTCGCAACAGCTATTCGAGATAATCATGTCAGGTTATCATGCCAAGTGTACTTGTCAGGAGTGCGCCACGACGGGCCACTATCAGGTCATGTCAGGTTACTCATGTCAGGAGTGCACCACTACGGGTCACTATCGTGTCAGGCTCAGTTATCCTTTCCAAACATAACAAGTAAATTCGTGATTATCAAGTTCAGAAAAGGCATAAGGATATAAAATAGACGTAAAATAGCTAATAAAATATCAATATACAGGGCTATAGAAGAGCCAAGCTCAGGGAAAATAAAACCAAATCTGACACGCTGACATGAGACCAAGTCAGCCAAGGGCCATACGCTCAGTGCCAAAGTCATGCGCTCAGACCAGCCTACGCTCAAGCCAACCTACGCTCAGGTCAAGCCACGCTCAGGTCAAGCCACGCTCAGGTCATACGCTCAGGTCATACGCTTCCAAAAGGCAGCGTATGGGGTCCATACGACTCCTTGTCAAGCAAGCGAGCGTATGCGAGTCATACGCTCCCAAAAGGCAGCGTATGGGGACTACGCTGCGCTAAAGAGCACGCGCAACTCAGTGGCACAAGCTAAAAAGCTCGTGCACTGCTCACTGTCTTCTCCAAACAGCAAGAACTCCATGGGTTGAACCCAAAGCTTCAAAAGTCCATAACTTGGTCAAAATAAGTCCAAATCCAACTTTGCAAAGTTCTATCTTGGGTGAAATTCAATACTCTCCAACATAAGAACATCAAAACCCATAAAAAGACAACTTAAATAGATCAAAACCATGCAAAACCGAAAATAGAAGAAACTTAGATCTAGAACAATAGAGACTCCAAATCATAAAATGTCAAGTTCTAATGTTGATCACCATGGCCTATTCTAGCTAATAGAAAAATAAAAAGTGGTTCTCAAGTGGTGGCAAGGTGCACTTGCCTAGACCTCTCTCTCTCTCTCTTCCTCTCTTTGGTAGGTAAGGAAGTAATGGGGAAGAAGATGAGTAATGAAGAGAGAGAAAGAAGAAATGGCAATAAATATCAAAGGTGGTGGAAGGTAGAGGGTTTATCCATGGTTCATGATGAACCAAAATAATCCCAAACCGAACCAAGCCAACCCAAACCAAGAATAAACCAAGCCTAGGGAGAAAATTAAGCAAGGAAATCATGCAATACAAGAATAAATACGTACACGTATTCCAGAAATACGTAATACGAACCGTAGGCATTACAATGGCCTAAAGCCCATTATCCTTAAACCCATACCCAAGCCCAATATCTTCTTAAATCCATTAGCTTATTCATTTTTTTAGGAATGAATGAATGTTTCATTCACTAGCTCATTCTTTAGCCCATTCATTCTGTAGGAATGAATGTTTCTTTCATTAGCTCTAAATGGATTTATTCTTGGGTTTGAGCTTTTAAGCTCTGAAGACCGAACCCGTCGACCCCTGGCTTTCCTCCGCCGCCATCACCGGCCATGGTGGCCGTTCGTCTCCCCTCTCCATGGTAACTCCCTTCCTTTCCTTCCTATATAAACCCCTTCCTCTCTTTCCATCATTCACCACCTTTTTTCCCCAAACCCTGTGCCCTAAAATCTGACCCGCACTTCTCCGGCGAACCCCGGCCCCGACGCCACCGTCTGGCCGACGATTCAGCGCTAAGGCTGCCCGGTGCTACCTTCCCTAGGCCGTGCCCTGTCCGGCGACCAACCCTGCAGCACCGCTCGCCTTCCGAGCTCCGACGCCGAGCCCCGGAGACCCGCGCCCGACCCCGCCGGCTTTCCGGACGACCTTCCCGTTCTCCGGTATTGTTCCGCGGCCTCCCCACGGCTGTCCCCGACCGACCCTGTGTGCCGATCCACTGTTTACAGCACTTCGCGGGTCCAGATTCAGAATTTTCACCATCGGTTACTGTTCCGATTCCGTTGTCCTCTATTTCCGAGACTTGCAGGATCTATTTTTCCTACTTTCACCTGAGAGCTCTAGCCGAGCAATTTCTGGTATATTTCCATTGCCCCATTTCCGTCTTTTTAGTCTGTGATGAGATTGGTCCACGAATTTCCTTCGGGAATTCGATTTTGGGTTACGTTTTGTTTCCAGGATTTTCCGAGAGACTTTCGGGAAAGCCTATGTTGTTTGGTTTAGATTTTTCCGAAACTTTCGGAAAAGAATTCTGGGAATATTTGGTTTTCAGATTTTTCCGAATTGTTGCTGTGATGTTTTCTGGATTGATTTCGGATTTCCGAATTCGTTTCGGGTTGTTCCGAATTAATATTGGGAATGATTTGTGATTATTTATATATATATATTTTGGATTTCCCTGGTTTGGGATTTATAAATGGTGTTTATGGCACATTTCCCAGTTTTTGAGTTGACCAAAAATAGAGGAAGTGCTGCCGGATTTTCTATAAAATTTAATTATTTTAAAATGGTTTTTGGAAAAGAATATTATTTTGGATTTTGGGGACGACCGTATTGGTCAATGGGCCCTGGCTAAGTGCAAACGAAACCGGTTTTGCCCGGACGTTGAGGCATTAGCCTATATGACGATTGGACCAATATCTGAGACTCATTATTAATTTTAATTGTAGGATTTTTTAGAGACTAACAAATGTCTTCTTCTTATTTAAATTTATGTAAAATGGTTTGTAAAGGGCATAAGCCCAATTTTATTATTTTTATGGTTTCGTAATAAATTAGTTAATTATATTCTTTTCTGGTTGTGTTTGACATAAACACGTAAAAATAGTAAAATAACTATTTTTATAGAAAACCAATATTGTTTTATCACATTAAATAAATTAGGAAAATTACAAGTTAATATTTAAACAAATTTTACGTTTTTCTCATTTAAAGAAAAATGTAGTTTTATTTTATAAATTATAAAATACCAACTTTTGCAAATAAACCGATAAATATAAAGTTTTTCTGAAATTAAATATAAAATGATCTTTCCCTCATAATTGAATGTAACGCATTAGATAATCGATTTGTGTTTGTGTTAGTATAAATAAAGAATTAAAATTGACTAGGACAAATTAGAGATTGAAACTAGCACCTCTAGTGTGGCAACTTTGGAAATCTAAGACCGACTTCTAGATTGTAGGATTTCGAGGACAAGTCTGAAATTCATCTCGGAGTCATTATCCTCATTACAGTCAAACCAAGGCAAGTACATTTTGTGTTAGTTTACAATTATTTAGTAATCGTTTTAATGCAAGTTTAAACCACGATGCAACACGGAACTCTCTCTGAGAGCACTGACTGTAACTACTGTAACTGTTTGGAGACTGGGGGAGTAGTGTAATGAGTATGACCACATCTAAATTACTGTAACAACTGTGCGAGCTTACCCCTCTTACACACGGGGATAAGCCATATCTTTCACTGTACAACCCAAGCCGGTCATATTCATTGCCTATTCACATCACAATATTTTAACTGCTGGAGAACTGTTTCTTTTTAAATTGTTTAAAAGTGCATGATTCTATTATTATTTCAATTGTCAAATTAGCATGAATTGTACTTTGCTCCCTCCTGACTAGAGACCCAACATTTTTAGGTATCACTGATGATGCTTTGTTCCGCGGTATTTTTCCCGAGATTCCAACTAGAGGACGATGATCTCGAGACTGATGAGCTGGTTGCCTAGATTTTCTTTTTCTTTTATAATTCATGATGTTTATGGAAAACAATGTATTTCAGATGTATCTTTCATTTTATTGTAAAAAGTTTTAAACTATTCGAATTATTAAAGTTGTGGCAATTAGACTGTGTTATTTATTACATGCATGAGTGATACAGCTTACTGCCGCCGTCTCAACAACGGTGCAGGCTGGACATGATCCGATTCGACCCAAGAAATTGGGACCGGATCGTGACATGTTTTTAGTGGTGGCCCATGCAGGTCCATAACAACAACTTAGGAAAACTTACCTAGAAACAACTAGAACACTAGAACATTGATTTATCACAACATAGGTCCAAATTATATATAAATAAATATTTTTGTCTGATTATAGACTGGTAGGCTACCTTGCTTATGTGCGTATCCTAAACCTTCCAGAGAATGGCCATTGACAAGACCAATCCTGCTGGCGATGAGGTGTCATCTCCGGATCATACCCCATCTCCTCAACCAAGTCCAGGGTTTATTCCCTCGCAGCTGATTGACCGTCCCCATAATGCATCCAGTGAAGTTTTCACTACACTGACGATTCCTACCTCTTCTCAAACTGAGTTACATTTCCTTGGTGATGTACCCATTCCTGTTGCTCCACCAGTACCAGCAAACACCTCCCAAATGGTTGCCCTATTTCAAGAAATCCTGGAGTTCCAGAAGGCTCAAGCTGAAGCCCAGCAGGAACAGATGAATATCACGAGAGAAGTCATGAAGAACGTCAACGATGTAGCCTTGGCTATCTTAAACCAAGTTGGAGCGGAACCTCGTCCTAGGAGGGATACCCCTGAATCTAGAAGATATTTGAGCCCTATCCGACAGTCATATCGTAAGAAGCTATTAGTTTGTGACTACTGTAAAAGGTTTGGTCACCAAGCCAATATTTGTCGTAAGAGATTAGGAAAATGTTTGGCATGTGGATCTGCTGAACATCGGGTAAAGGACTGCCCCTTATCTTTCCATCAAACCAGAGCACATATTCCATCAACGCCTGTTAGGCCACAACCTAGGGACTCTCTTCCTATCCAGTAGACCTTGCCTCCTACAATAAGGCATGATGCTGACTCGAGGTTCATAGAAGATGAAGCAGTTGGAGACTGCTCATGCAAGAGCCAGAACCATGAAGAATAGTACCTAGGACTGCTGAATAGCATTATCTATTGTTATAAGAAGTTGTAACAGGATGTCCTTAGATCAATCATGCGAGTTTTTGCTATAATTCTCCACATGAATAAAATTCTTAGTTACACCTTTATGGTAGATGTCTTCCCTGATAGTCTTCTCGGATTACTCCCAGATCAAGACATAGAGTTTACCTTTGACCTAGTCCCCGGCTCTTCCCCTATTTCTAAGGAATGCTACAGAGTCAACCCGAAGGAGGCCAAAGAGATGAAGGATCAGATCAATAAACTGAAGGCTTTGGGATTTATCCGAGACGGAGCTTCACCCTGGGGAGCACCTGTCTTGTTTGTGCCCAAGAAGGACGGAACAGTACGGATGTGCATCGACTACCGGGTACTGAACAATATCACCATCAAGAACAAGTACCCTCTGCCCCGGATCGATGACCTATTTGATTAATTGAGCGGAGCCAAGGTGTTTTCGAAGATTGATCTTAGATCTGACTACCATCAGATCAGGGTCAGGAAGGAAGACATTCCTAAGACGGCGTTCAACACCAAGTATGGGCAGTTTGAATTCTTGGTCATGCCGTTTGGACTGACGAATGCTCCTGCTGTGTTCATGAACCTTATGAACAAGGTTTTCCATGAATACCTAGATCAGTTTGTCGTTGTCTTCATCGATGACATCCTGATCTACTCGAAGACTGAAGAGGAGCATGAGGAGCACCTCAGGAAAGTTCTGGGAACTTTGAGGAAAGAGAAGTTATATGGTAAGCTATCTAAATGTGAATTCTTTCTAGACAAGGTAGATTTTTTTGGCCATGTTGTCACAGGAGAAGGAATTTCGGTGGACCCAAAGAAGATAGCTGCTGTTGAGAAGTGGTCTACCCCAAGCTCAGTTGCTGAAATCAGAAGTTTTTTGGGCTTGGCTGGCTACTATCGGAAGTTTGTGAAGGATTTTGCCAAGATTGCTGAACAATGACGAAGCTCACTCGAAAGAATGAAGAGTTTATCTGGACGGAAGCTTGCCAGGCATCGTTTGAGGAACTGAAGAAGAGGCTTACAACAGCACCGATACTTGCGCTACCCGCAGGTACCGGCGGTTTCTCAATCTACAGTGATGCCTCTGAAAAAGGGATTGGACTGCGTTCTTCAACAACATGGGAAAGTAATTGCTTACGCATCTAGGCAATTACGGACTCATGAGAAGAACTATCCCACTCATGATTTGGAGCTCACAGCGGTGATATTTGCTTTGAAGCTATGGAAGCATTATCTCTAAGGAGAGAGAGTGAAAATATATACAGACCATAAAAGTTTAAAATATGTTTTCACTCAGAAGGAGCTGAACATGAGACAAAGAAGATGGCTGGAACTGATGAAGGATTTTGACATCGACCTGCAGTACCATCCGGGTAAGGCTAATGTGGTTGCAGATGCACTTAGTCGATACCAGTGGCAATGTTCTTGACCAAGGAGCGGCACTTGTTGGAGGACATAGAGAAGCTTGGTGTGGAGATTGTATTGCCTGAGGAAAAGATGAAGGAACTGGGGCGAGAAGCTATTATACCTGGAGCTAATTCAACCATGATGCAGTTGCAATTGCGTTCAAGTCTGATGGACAAAGTCAAGGAGACACAATTCCAAGACGAGACGCTTTGCAAACTCAGAGATAAAGTGCTGGCAGGAACACTTGAAGGATTCTCTATCGCCAGTGACGGAGCATTGAAGAATAGTACGAGGTTGTATGTACCATCTGGCGAACTGAGAAATGAGCTGATGCAAGAAGCGCACCAGTCGCAGTATTCCATACATCCTTGAGCTAATAAGATGTATCGGGATATGCATACCATCGTTTGGTGGTATGGAATGAAGAAAGATGTATCCAAATTTGTGGCTAGATGCTTGATTTGTCAACAAGTGAAGGCTAGCAGACAGAGACCCGCAGGACTTCTACAGTCGCTGGACATTCTGGAGTGGAAGTAAAAGCATATAACAATGGACTTTGTGTCAGGATTGCCTCGATCCCAAGGAGGAAAGGACGCCATTTGGGTTATTGTGGACCGACTGACTAAGTCAGCTCACTTTATCCCCTTCAAAGTTGGTTTATCCACCGAGAAGTTGGCGGCATTGTACATGCGGCACATCTACCGGATTCATGGAGTACCGGTAAGTATTGTATCTGACCGAGATACTAGATTTACCTCTCACTTTTGGAAGAGTTTGCATGACAACTTGGAAACAAAACTGAAGTTCAGCACAGCTTACCATCCTCAAACTGACGGACAATCGGAGAGGACCATCCAGACGTTAGAAGACATGCTGAGATCCTGCGTCTTAGAATTTAGAGGGTCTTGGGAAGACCATTGGCACTTGGTAGAGTTCTCTTACAACAACAGCTACCAAGCTAGCATCGGTATGACACCGTTCGAGGCACTCTATGGACGTCGTTGCCGTACTCCACTTGCTTGGGACGATATCGGAGAACGAGTATTGCTTGGACCTGAGATGGTGTTCGATGCAACAGAGAAGGTAAGAATGATCAGAGACAAGTTCAGGATTGCCCAGGACAGACAGAAGCATTGGGCCGATAGCAGCAGATGGCCTTTGGAGTTAGAAGAAGGTGACAGTGTGTTTATGAAGATCTCTCCTTGTAAGCCCCTGTTTTTCAAAATTTTATTTAATTAGTGTTTATTAATTTTTTAATGTCAATTTTAGCCTTAAAATAATTATTAGGATTTTTAGGAATTTTTCTATAATTTTTAAATGAGTTTTTAAGTAGAAAAATATTAATTTGTAATTTTCTAAATTGTTTTAATATGGTTTTATAATTTTTAGAATTGTTTTTATATCAGTATGCAATTTATTTAATTGTTAATATATTAGTTTGCAATTATTAAGTTGTTATAAGTGGCGGAGTGCAATTTTTTATTTACATTTAGACCCCGTTAGGACTTGTTTGTAATTTCTAAACTACCAAGGACCTAAGGGCTAAATTCCTACCCACCCCCGACGACTGCCCCGACTGCCCCGACGACCGCAACGACCGCCCTGCCCCCGCCAAATCCGGCTGCCCCCACCGCCTCAACCCCCCTATAAAACTCCCCCCACTCCCCCTGACTGAACCCTAACCCTAAATTCTTTCCACCACCCCCACGACCACCTTTCTCCCCAGTTCTTCTCCGAAACCCTAGCCTAAACCCTAACTCCGGAGTAACCCGACCACCAGCTCCACAGCCACCTACATCGACCACAACCGCCACCGTTCGACTCGTCCTGTCACGCCGACCCCAACGCCACCCGACCGCCCTGACCACGATGCCTCCTCCGCCTAGGCGCCACCCCGACAGCAGCCCATCTCCGGACACGTATGTGTCAGTCGTATTTTCGTGTCTCATTTGTGTCTCGTTTTCCTGTGGACGACTCGCCAGGACACGGGCAGTCTTTGGGTAAACGTGGACACGGCCGATTCAGTCCGTGCGTGTCGTGCGTAGCACGGACAAATAGATACCTGTGTCCTAAACTGTCTGGACACAGGACCGTTTTATATTTTTTTATATATATAATCTAACCTAAACTAAATAAAATAAACTAAACCCTAACTCTAACAAACCCAGCGGACTGACCCCCTGGCCAGCCTGACTCGATTAAACCCCCCCCCCCCCCCCCCCCCGCTTCTCTGGCTCAGGTTCGAGCCCCCCTTCTGTTTCCTTTTCCTTTTCTTTTTTTGTTTCTTTTCTTTTCTTTTTCTGTTTTATATATATATATATATATATATATATATATATATATATATATATATATATATATATATATATATTAGTATATATATATATATGTATATACTGTATTTTGACAGTATTTTATATATATATATTTATAGTTAGTAAATTATATATATATATATATATATGTTTATATATGTATATATACATATATATGTATATATGTATATATATTTTCATGTGTGTATATATATTATATATATACACTATATTATTAAGTATTTTCTTATGTATATATATATTTTTGTACATATATATATATATATATATATATATATATATATATATATATATATATATATATATATATATATATATTTTTGTTTTTGTACACACACACACACACATATATATATATATATATATATATATATATATATATATATATATATATATATATATATATATATATATATATATATATATATATATATATGTATATATATATACTCTATAAATTAAGTATTTTTGTACATATATGTACTTTTAAAACATATATATGTATATTTTTACTATGCATGACTTTACCATATTAAAATAATAATATTTATTTCTACCACTTTGTATTTTCTGTATATTTAAATTACTGCAACCATTTGGTGTCCAAGCCTAGCATGGATATTTGGGATCAAATGTGTTTTCACACATTCAAGACCTGTACAAGTCATATTGGACTTGATTCATGGTCTTGGGTCCTGTATTTGAACTTTGGTTCAAATTATATACATGGACAAAATACGCAGATAATTAATTATTGTGTGCAATACTGTTTTTGATTTTCTAAAAATACTTAAAGTACTGCTAAAATTATGGAAAAATAGTATTTAGATACTATGTTAAGTTGGCTAATTTAGTATAATTTTTGTAGTATTTAATTTACTGTTTTGCCACTAGTTTGGCATATGAAACCAAAACTCATTTTCTGTATACTTAGGAAAACTGATTTTTATAAAATATTTGTACTGGTTAATAAATTCTAGAAAAATTATAATAAATTTCTATGATTAACAAGGATCACCTTGGTACTTTATTTTAAGAAAAACTAGGCTTTTTGTCTATTTCTAAAATTGTTAGAACTCAATGATCATTTAATTTATTTATTGATTAATTACGACTTGTAGCTTTTTGTGTTATTTTGAGTTTTAGCCGTGTTGAACCCCACCCTTCACTAGTGTAAAGACCCTAGAAAGTTAGTTAAAGTAGTGTGTTACCCCACATTGGTCTCCTATGCCAAAATCATCATTTTGGCTAGGTGCCCAATCACAAGTCGTTTTTTTTCACCAATTAGTGTCCTAGTATTTTAGCTTAGTGTAAAAACTAAGTTATTGCATTTACTTCTACAGTAACGAGTTACCGGACATCCATAGCACTTTTATCGCAGCTTGTTTTGCTTTGCTTTGCTAGAGGCAAGTACTTCTACGAACTTTACATATTGTCACATAAATGAACTGCAAACCCCACTATGTTAAATGCTGATCCTTGGGGTAGCAAGTTAGATCTCTACATGTTGTACTTTCAGTTACTACCATGCTTAGAACAGTCTTGATGTATCTCTCACATGATTAGAATATGGGTTATGGGAAAACTGTTAGTAGCGTACGTGATCATGTCCCCTTACTCGTACGTACGTACCGAGCAAGGTTGACATTTTATGTATACCTTGTCGTAGGCGCACCAGCTGTATTTGTACGTATGTACATCTATCGCTTGTTTCACTTGTACGTATGTATATTTTATTTACATTGTGCCTCAGTACATTGTACATCTATTGACCGATCATGTACCTGCTACAGTTTTAAACATTACATATACATCTGTCTCTATGACATATGTGTCCTTGCCATGATAGACTGTGTGATGCCATGCTTTCCAGTTATTCCTCTCGTGTTCATTTTCATGTTTCATATGCTAGTTTGTTAGATTCAGTACTTGCTCCCGTCCTGACAGGATAACGTTGTAGGTGTCCTTATTGAGGAGGAGTTACTCTGCGACACCTATTATGGAGTTACTGCCGAGGACCCGGCTCTATTTTCGAGGATGTTCCTGCGAAAAACCTTGCCTAATTGTCTTTTGTATTATTAGACTTTTGAGAGTAGTCATGTATTAAACTATACATTTTGTAACTGGACATGGATCCAGTTTTACTTTACAATTCACTTGTACTTGGACATTTCACTATATATGACGACTTTTGTGTTTGGAGCATTTATGATTCTTCTTCACTTATAGAACTGTTAGCACATTTAGTCTTATCCTGTTGTCTTTAGAACAGCTTACTACGTTTTATCTCAACGTAGGCTGGACATGACTCGGCCTGGCCCAACAATTTGGGTAACGGGTCGTGACATGTTTTTAGTGGTGGCCCATGCAGGTCCTGACTAAACTATTTGGTTACGTTATTGTACCAAGCATGCCTGCAATTAGGAACTTAAGGTAACTAGACAACATTAGAAAAGACGCTTAGAACACCTAGAGGAATGCTAGGATTGCAACATAGGATATACATCACATGTTTGCTATTATAATTAGATTTCCTTGCCTATGATTGCTTACTTTAAACAAGTCCTTATAAGTCTTTTTATGTGTAATTTAGATGGTGCTTACTCGTTCATCCCAGTATGTTACCCCCGAGAATGGGGCCCTCCATATCCAGTCAGCTGACCAGTTGACTGATACACCTTCACCTACCATATTCCTCCACTCCACAGATCCACAGACCCAGATACCACCTTCCACATCCCAGTCCCAGCAGACTTACCGTCCCCCTACATCACATCACCCGATCCAGCCAGTTAGAGCCTCGGGACCTCAGCAGCAGCAGAAGGGGACTACGTGTTCATTCTGTAGAAGGGTAGGCCACGACGCTTTCGTTTGTAGAAAGAGGCTAGGGCAGTGTTTAGCTTGTGGGTCTGCCATCCATCAGATTCGGGACTGTCCAGTAGCCAAGGGACCCCAGGGGAAGACTTATAGCCTAGTCCTTGAGCCGGAGCTGGAGCAGGTTTCGGGAGGTTAGTTTTGATCGTAGCCTTAGTCATTTGTTGCATTGCTTGCTATGTTAGAATATTGTCGGGTCTTCAATCCTTGTGAATTTCGAGGACGAAATTTTTCAAGGAGGGAAGACTTGTAAGCTCCTATTTTTCAAAATTTTATTTAATAAGTGTTTATTAATTTTTAATGTCAATTTTAGCCTTAAAATAATTATTAGGATTTTAGGAATTTTTCTATAATTTTTAAATGAGTTTTTAAGTAGAAAAATATTAATTTGTAATTTTCTAAATTGTTTTAATATGGTTTTGTAATTTTTAGAATTGTTTTTATATCAGTATGCAATTTATTTAATTGTTAATATATTAGTTTGCAATTATAAAGTTGTTATAAGTTGCGGAGTGCAATTTTTTATTTACATTTAGATCCCGTTAGGGCTTGTTTGTAATTTCTAAACTACCAAGGACCTAAGGGCTAAATTCCTACCCACCCCCGACGACTGCCCCGACTGCCCCGACGACCGCCACGACCGCCCTGCCCCCGCCAAATCCGGCTGCCCCCACCGCCTCAACCCCCCTATAAAACTCCCCCCTCTTCCCCCGACTGAATCGTAACCCTAAATTCTTTCCACCACCCCTACGACCACCTTTCTCCCCAGTTCTTCCCCGAAACCCTAGCCTAAACCCTAACTCCGGCGTAACCCCACCACCAGCTCCACAGCCACCTACATCGACCACAACCGCCACCGTTCGACTCGCCCTGTCACGCCAACCCCAGCGCCACCCGACCGCCCTGACCACGACGCCTCCTCCGCCCAGGCGCCACCCCGACAGCAGCCCATCTCCGGACACGTATGTGTCAGTCGTATTTTCGTGTCTCATTTGTGACTCATTTTCCTGTGGACGACTCGCCAGGACACGGGCAGTCCTTGGATAAACGTGGACACGGCCGATTCAGTCCGTGCGTGTCGTGCGTAGCACGGACACATAGATACATGTGTCCTAAATTGTCTGGACACAGGACCATTTTTTATATATATATAATCTAACCTAAACTAAATAAAATAAACTAAACCCTAACTCTAACAAACCCAGCGGGCTGACCCCCTGGCTAGCCCGACCCGATTAAACCCCCCCCCCCCCCGCTTCTATGGCTCAGGTTCGAGCCCCCCTTCTGTTTCCTTTTCCTTTTCTTTTTTTGTTTCTTTTCTTTTCTTTTTCTGTTTTATATATATATATATATATATATATATATATATATATATATATATATATATTAGTATATATATATATATGTATATACTGTATTTTGACAGTATTTTATATATATATATATATATTTTATAGTTAGTAAATTATATATATATATATATGTTTATATATGTATATATACATATATATGTATATATGTATATATATTTTCATGTGTGTATATATATTATATATATATACACTATATTATTAAGTGTTTTCTTATGTATATATATTTTTTTGTACATATATATATATATATATATATATATATATATATATATATATATATATATATATATATATATATATATATATATATATATACTCTATAAATTAAGTATTTTTGTACATATGTACTTTAAAAACATATATATGTATATTTTCACTATGCATGACTTTACCATATTAAAATAATAATATTTATTTCTACCACTTTGTATTTTCTGTATATTTAAATTACTGCAACCATTTGGTGTCCAAGCCTAGCATGGGTATTTGGACTCAAATATGTTTTCACACATTCAAGACCTGTACAAGTCATATTGGACTTGATTCATGGTCTTGGGTCCTGTATTTGAACTTTGGTTCAAATTATATACATGGACAAAATACGCAGATAATTAATTATTGTGTGCAATGCTGTTTTTGATTTTCTAAAAATACTTAAAGTACTGCTAAAATTATGGAAAAATAGTATTTAGATACTATGTTAAGTTGGCTAATTTAGTATAATTTTTGTAGTATTTAATTTACTGTTTTGCCACTAGTTTGGCATATGAAACCAAAACTCATTTTCTGTATACTTAGGAAAACTGATTTTTATAAAATATTTGTACTGGTTAATAAATTCCAGAAAAATTATAATAAATTTCTATGATTAACAAGGATCACCTTGGTACTTTACTTTAAGAAAAACTAGGCTTTTTGTCTATTTCTAAAATTGTTAGAACTCAATGATCATTTAATTTATTTATTGATTAATTACGACTTGTATCTTTTTGTGTTATTTTGAGTTTTAGCCGTGTTGAACCCCACCCTTCACTAGTGTAAAGACCCTAGAAAGTTAGTTAAAGTAGTATATTACCCCACATTGGTCTCCTATGCCAAAATTATCATTTTGGCTAGGTGCCCAATCACAAGTCGTTTTTTTCCCCAATTAGTGTCCTTGTATTTTAGCTTAGTGTAAAAACTAAGTTATTGTATTTACTTCTACAATGACGAGTTACCAGACATCTATAGCACTTTTATCGCAGCTTGTTTTGCTTTGCTTTGCTAGAGGCAAGTACTTTCTACGAACTTTACATATTGTCACATAAATGAACTGCAAACCCCACCATGTTAAATGCTGATCCTTGGGGTAGCAAGTTAGATCTTTACATGTTGTACTTTCAGTTACTACCATGCTTAGAACAGTCTTGATGTATCTCTCACATGATTAGAATATAGGTTATGGGGAAACTGTTAGTAGCGTACGTGAT
This sequence comes from Iris pallida, assembly GCA_029216955.1. Lineage (NCBI taxonomy): Eukaryota > Viridiplantae > Streptophyta > Magnoliopsida > Asparagales > Iridaceae > Iris > Iris pallida. Next base: position 19,734,811 of record JANAVB010027397.1, on the reverse strand, counting down.
TATGCCCCCTTACTCGTACGTACGTACCGAGCAAGGTTGACATTTTATGTATACCTTGTCGTAGACGCACCAGCTGTATTTGTACGTATGTACATCTATCGCTTGTTTCACTTGTACGTATGTACATTTTATTTATATTGTGCCTCAGTACATTGTACATCTATTGACCGATCACGTACCTGCTACAGTTTTAAATATTACATATATATCTGTCTCTATGACATATGTGTCCTTGCCATGATAGACTGTGTGATGCCATGCTTTCCAGTTATTCCTCTCGTGTTCATTTTCATGTTTCATATGCTAGTTTGTTAGATTCAGTACTTGCTCCCGTCCTGACAGGATAACGTTGTAGGTGTACTTACTGAGGAGGAGTTACTCTGCGACACCTATTATGGAGTTACTGCCGAGGACCCGGCTCTGCTTTTCAAGGATGTTCCTGCGGGAAACCTCGCCTAGTTGTCTTTTATATTATTAGACTTTTGAGAGTAGTCATGTATTAGACTATACATTTTGTAACTGGACTTGGATCCAGTTTTACTTTACAGTTCATTTGTACTTGGACATTTTACTATATACGATGACTTTTGTATTTGGAGCATTTATGATTCTTCTTCACTTATAGAACTGTTAGCACATTTAGTCTTATTCTGTCGTCTTTAGAACAGCTTACTACGTTTTATCTCAACGTAGGCTGGGCATGACTCGGCCTGGCCCAACAATTTGGGTAACGGGTCGTGACACTCCTACCAGAAGAACCATCCGTTTCGGCAGAGCAGGAAAGTTAAGCCCCAGGTATATTGGTCCTTTTGAAGTACTTAACAGGATTGGAGAAGTAGCGTACCGGTAAGCTCTACCAGCTAATCTTGAGAGTGTGCACAACGTCTTCTACGTATCACAGCTCAGACGCTACATTCCGGATCCGAGTCACATTTTGGATAATTCAGAGCTGAAGATTGGACTCAACCTTTCAGTGCCAGAGAAACCAGTAGCAAGCGTAGTCAGAGGTGAGAAGAAGATCAGAAAATTTGAGCCATCACATAACTCCTATTTCTTATCTTTTCGTTCTAAACTTGACTGATGCTGCTAAGTTAGCCTAGTTTTACGAGCTTATTTCTTTATCGAGCTTGATCATGACAGTATTTTATTGGGTGCACCCACTAATATATTGTCTAATCATGACCGGTGCATGATGGTCTGATCAACCTCGTGTACTTTGGTTCACTTTTGTATTTTTCTGCATTGATGATATCATAAGTGAAACTTGTCCCTAAACCGTCTCATCCACGACTGCCTTGGAAAATTCTTATTGTTGGACCCGAGTTACGGGCGTAGTACCCGTACCTGTTTGATTTGAGTTTACTCCTAACCCTGCCTTTAATTTCGAGGACGAAATTTCTAAGGAGGGAAGGTTATGAAACCCGTGAAATTTTACACTGCATTTTTTTTAAATTGTTTTGCTAGATAAATTTGTGCTAGAATAATATTATATATTATTTATGAAAATTATTTTTAAAATAAATAAACATGGATTTTGTATGCCAGGCCCAGACACGAACCCAATTTGAGGCGTAAATCATTTTTAAATTATTTTTTTAGGATTTGAAAATATTAGTTGTTATTTTTCTAAAAAGAAGTTATATTAATTTCTATTCATACTTTGATAGCCATATTTTTTTAAGCCTCAACCTATTAATTATGAAGCCTTAAAACCAAGCCCTTGTATCTATGGCCTAAAGCCCATTATCCTTAAACCCATACCCAAGCCCAATTTCTTCTTAAATCCATTAGCTTATTCATTTTTGTAGGAATGAATGAATGTTTCATTCACTAGCTCATTCTTTAGCCCATTCATTCTGTAGGAATGAATGTTTCTTTCATTAGCTCTAAATGGATTTATTCTTAGGTTTGAGCTTTTAAGCTCTGAAGACCGAACCCGTCGACCCCTGGCTTTCCTCTGCCGCCATCACCGGCCATGGTGGCCGTTCGTCTCCCCTCCCCATGGTAACTCCCCTCATTTCCTTCCTATATAAACCCCTTCCTCTCTTTCCATCATTCACCACCTTTTTTCCCCAAACCCTGTGCCCTAAAATCTGACCCGCACTTCTCCGGCGAACCCCGGCCCCGACGCCACCGTCTGGCCGACGATTCAGCGCTAAGGCTGCCCGGCGCCACCTTTCCCAGGCCGCGCCCTGTCCGGCGACCAACCCTGCAGCACCGCTCGCCTTCCGAGCTCCGACGTCGAGCCCCGGAGACCCGCGCCCGACCCCACCGGCTTTCCGGGCGACCTCTCCGTTCTCCGGTGTTGTTCCGCGGCCTCCCCACGGCTGTCCCCGGCCGACCCTGTGTGCTGATCCACTGTTTACAGCACTTCACGTGTTCAGATTCGGAATTTTCACCATCGGTTGCTGTTCCGATTCCGCTGTCCTCTATTTCCGAGACTTGCAGGATCTATTTTTCCTACTTTCACCTGAGAGCTCTAGCCGAGCAATTTCTGGTATATTTCCATTGCCCCATTTCCGTCTTTTTAGTCTGTGATGAGATTGGTCCACGAATTTCCTTCGAGAATTCGATTTTGGGTTACGTTTTGTTTCCAGGATTTTCCGAGAGACTTTCGAGAAAGCCTATGTTGTTTGGTTTAGATTTTTTCGAAACTTTCGGAAATGAATTCTGGGAATATTTGGTTTTCGAATTTTTCCGAATTGTTGCTGTGATGTTTTCTGGATTGATTTCGGATTTTCGAATTCGTTTCGGGTTGTTCCGAATTAATATTGGGAATGATTTGTGATTATTTATATATATATATATATTGGATTTCCCTGGTTTGGGATTTATAAATGGTGTTTATGGCACATTTCCCAGTTTTTGAGTTGATCGAAAATAGAGGAAGTGCTGCCGGATTTTCTATAAAATTTAATTATTTTAAAATGGTTTTCGGAAAAGAATATTATTTTGGATTTTGGGGGACGTCCGTATAGGTCAATGGGCCCTGGCTAAGTGCAAACGAAACCGGTTTCGTCCGGACGTTGAGGCATTAGCCTATATGACGATTGGACCAATATCTGAGACTCATTATTAATTTTAATTGTAGGATTTTTTTAGAGACTAACAAATATTTTCTTCTTATTTAAATTTATGTAAAATGGTCTGTAAAGGGCATAAGCCCAGTTTTATTATTTTTGTGGTTTTGTAATAAATTAGTTAATTTTATTCTTTTCTGGTTGTGTTTGACATAAACACGTAAAAATAGTAAAATAACTATTTTTATAGAAAATCAATATTGTTTTATCACATTAAATAAATTAGAAAAATTACAAGTTAATATTTAAACAAATTTCACGTTTTTCTCATTTAAAGAAAAATGTAGTTTTATTTTATAAATTATAAAATACCAACTTTTGCAAATAAACCGATAAATACAAAGTTTTTCCGAAATTAAATATAAAATGATCTTTTCCTCATAATTGAATGTAACGCATTAAATAATCGATTTGTGTTTGTGTTAGTATAAATAAAGAATTAAAATTGACTAGGACAAATTAGAGATTGAAACTAGCACCTCTAGTATGGCAACTTTGGAAATCTAAGACCGACTTATCGATTGTAGGATTTCGAGGACAAGTCTGAAATTCATCTCGGAATCATTATCCTCATTCCAGTCAAACCAAGGCAAGTACATTTTGTGTTAGTTTACAATTATTTAGTAATCGTTTTAATGCAAGTTTAAACCACGATGCAACACGAAACTCTCTCTGAGAGCACTGACTGTAACTACTGTAACTACTGTAACTATTTGGGGACTGGGGGAGTAGTGTAATGAGTATGACCACATCCAAATTACTGCAACAACTGTGCGAGCTTACCCCTCTTACACACGGGGATAAGCCATATCTTTCACTGTACAACCCAAGCCGGTCATATTCATTGCCTATTCATATCACAATGTTTTAACTACTGGAGAACTGTTTATTTTCAAATTTTTTAAAAGTACATGATTCTATTATTATTTCAATTGTCAAATTAGCATGAATTGTACTTTGCTCCCTTCTGACTGGAGACCCAACATTTTTAGGTATCACTGATGATGCTTTGTTCCGCGGTATTTTTTCTGAGATTCCAACTAGAGGACAATGATCTCGAGACTGATGAGCTATTTGCCTAGATTTTCTTTTTCTTTTATAATTCATGATGTTTGTGGAAAACAATGTATTTCAGATGTATCTTTCATTTTTTTGTAAAAAGTTTTAAACTATTCGAATTATTAAAGTTGTGGCAATTAGACTGTGTTATTTATTACCTGTATGAGTGATACAGCTTACTGCCGCCGTCTCAACAACGGTGCAGGCTGGGCATGATCCGATTCGACCCAAGAAATTGGGACCGGGTCGTGACAGACCCTGACTTAATTAGCCGCATGAGACCCCTTTAGTTTCTAGCCGCATAAGGCTTTGCTAACTTGGCCGCATGGAATCACCCTTGTCCAGCCGCATGTAACATATTCATTCCTGGCCGCATGTAACTTATTCATTCCCGGCCGCATGAAACCCAAGTCTCGCGAGCCGCATGAACTCTGGCTCTAATGTCTTTTTGGTGGATTATTGTCCTTAATTGACACTGATTGACATTGATTAATTGTCTTGGCATTTATTAGCATTAGTTGGCATCTTTACATTAATTTACATTGATTGATATCTTGGCATTAATAAACAAGGATTGATATCTTAATTTAAATAATTGATCATGCTTCCTAATTGGAACTAAGAGACTGGCTAGTCGTCTTATTGAAATGAATGAATGCGACACGTTCATACTAACTATGAACTATTGCAATCGACTGGCTAATCCCGAATATTGACATACAGGCACATGCAGGCTTCGGTTTATTTATTTACTTATTTATTTATTTATTTATTTTCTACAACAGCAGCATGTGTACTTTATGGTCAAGGCATGATTATTCCGTGGTTAGTTTTGATTGTTGCATTACGCTATGTAAAGACCTACAACCTAACCGCACGAGTATCGTTGTAGAGTTGTGCATATCGTATCTCGTACACCAGTACTCATTCTGAATGACCATGATCCACGGCATGGGATTTCACTCAACATAGAGACTTTTAAGTTAAATAAAATAATGATTGCATGGAGAGAATAGATTTTCGAGTTCTTACATGGCAGCCCTCTTGGGACTAGTTGTGCCCGACAGGCCGGTTGGTCCCCACAGATACTACAAATCTGCCACACGGGCAGGGAGCGGTATCTGGTTATATTATCTATTGTATATTGTATATTGATGACGGGCGTCCCGTCGGGACTCGTCTAATTCATGATTGGCACAATTGATTGACTGGATAAACTAGCATTGCTTGCACATAGTAAGAACTGACGAATCCCTATTGCATAATTCCAGGATAACCTGGAACTTACAGTAGCAAGCCGTAGTAGTTGCATGGCCATTTAAGCTGATTTGTTTGTGTAATGTCTCTACTCTGATGACTAACTATGATGATCGGAATATCAGGACATGACGGGTCAACTTTTGTCCTTGTTTGGTTGGGAGGTTGGTTCGAAGTATCGTGATGTGATGTGAATCCCAGTAGTCAGCAGAGATCTATTTATTATGTTTTCTATTACTGGTTTTACTCCTCATATCGTGCTTCCTTGCGGTACTTGCTATTAGAGGTCTAACCTCTCTGGTTTTGCATGACCAGATTTAGAGCCGGTTTCCGAGGATCCAGCTTACTTCTACCTCCAAGATGGTCAACACTAGAGGGATGATCGCAGGAGGACTCGAGTGGGTTCCTTACTTCCTCGCTCGTTTTGTTAATTACTTTATACTTGCCGTTTGGCACCGACATGTTAGTCGGATTGTCTTGTACCTACTTTTGCATAATTGTAACTAAGTTAGGCTGCAGCTGATAACAATTGTGTATACTTACTACATCTTCTGGCTGTATTTTGTAAAGCCAGATATCAAGAACATTTTGACTGAGCGTTTGGGACGCCTTACTGCTTTATCTCACATGTTCTCTATTTCTGTTTCTTGTTTGAATGATTGAAACAATAGATGTTGAGTGACCATAGAGAGACTTTTATGTAGTATGCACCCCCTCGTCTTATTTGACAGCATTGATCGTATTATACGGTATTCTTCTACCCGTAATACGTAGCTGGCTGAGTCATTCCTCCGCTCTCCAGTATTCTAGTTCTGGGGAGTGACAAGGTTTTAGTGGTGGCCCATGCAGGTCTGATTTCAGACTTGTGGGGTATTTTAATAGGATGTCTCAATCACACATGTCCCCCCCTTGATCTCATGATTTGTTGATTCTCAATTCTAGCTTGACATTCCAGTATCCTTTCACTTCATTGATCTTTTCTGTCCGGTTGTTTGATTGTTCTCTTGTCCCTTTTCTTAGGGGCACCTCGTCCACATCTGTCAGGACTGGGCAGCAACAACAAGGGCAGCATGGACAACAAGACCAGGTTGGTCAGCAACACGGGCCAGTACTACCTCCAGAGACTATCTAGGAAGAAGTGATAGTGGAAGCAGCAGCTGGATCGAAGTATCCACAGGTTCCACCACCACCAACAGTTCCACCTACCCCTGCGGAAATGGACACACCGGCCCTTCTGGAGATCATGAGAGGGATGATGGCCACTCAGCAACATCAGATGTTAGCCCAGCAGCGCATGCACGCTCAGTTGCAAGAGCAGAACGTACTACTCAACCATGGGTTACAGACGGTATTAGAAAGAGGGGCGAGGCCAGATTCAGGAGCATCAACCAGGTTTTGCAAGTACAACCCCCGTCGTTTTGAGGGCACAGAAGATGCTATTTCAGCAGATGCGTGGCTTAAGAATATTGAGGCTATTCTGACGGCAGCTAAGGTACCGGCAGAAGAACGTGTAGATCAGGTAAAGTTGTTACTTCAGGATCTCGCACGTGATTGGTGGGAATCAGAGGAAGTAGGTATCAGACGTCCCGTTGCTTGGGACGATTTCACAGCAAGATTCAAGACTAAGTACTATGGAGTTGTGGCGCAGTTTGAGCTACAACAGAAGTTTATCAACCTCAAGCAGGCCGGCAAGACGGTAGATGCTTATGCAGCGGAATTCTGCAGATTGAGTAGGTTTGCCCCAGAGATGGTAGCAACGGAGCGCCAGAGGGCGATGAGGTTCCAGCAAGGGTTTTATCTTGAGCTCTTGCAATTGATAGAGGGGCACAATTACCAGACTTTTGACGAAATATTGACGGCAACTCGAAGGCATGAGATCACCATTCAGAGGATCACGGCAAGGACTGGGGGTCAGAAGAGATCCCACAGTCAGATGGAAGGAGGAGGGGGAGTAGCGCCCCGAACAACAGCACCATCCCCTGGCATTCGCATTCACGATGTGGCGATGCGAGGGCCACCACCACCACCCAGGCAGTAGCAGCAGCAACCAAGGAAGAACCAGCAACCCCCAGCGGGCTGCACTTATTATGGGAAGATAGGGCACACTAGAGATGTGTGTCGGGCATTGAACGGACTATGTTTGATATGTGGAAATCCAGATCATTGGGTTACCACATGTCCCATGAATTCGAGGTCAGGAGGACCAGTGCAGCAGTTTCCTGCTCTGCCAGCACCAGGGGCAGAACAGTATCGAGGACCAGCAGTGGCAGTGAGGCCATTGGCCCACCGTCCGTTAATGCCACAGGCTCAGATGTTTCGACAGCAGGGACCGCCGATGCAGCAACACCAGTATAGACCACCCCAGCATCATCAAGGCAGGGGCCAGTAGCAGCACCAGGCTAGGCCGCAATATGGAAACCAGCAAGGAGGTCGAGGGCAGGCATTCACTCTATCCTTGGAGGAGGCATTAGCATCGGGAGATGTTGTGGCAGGTAACATTCTCGTCGCCTCATATCCCGCAGTAGCATTGTTTGATTCGGGAGCATCACACTCATTTATATCTGCACAATTTGCGACACGGCTAGGAATGGAGTTCGAGGCATTGCCAGAGAAGTTGAATATACTTACTGGTAATGGGCTCGTAGGAGTTAGTAGAGTTATTCTAGCATGTAGCGTTGTAGTTTGCGGGCATTCTTTACCCGTCCAGTTGATAGAATTTCCTGTTGAAAATTTCGACGTTATCTTAGGCATGGACTGGCTGAAAGACAGTCATCCGACCATAGATTGTCGTAGTGGGAGTGTGTCTTTTGATATTCCAGGCATGAAGAGATTCACCTTAGTCAGATAAGAGGCAACTCAGCAAGAGCAGGGAGTAATAACGGCAATGGAAGAAGTTCAGGTTCCGAAGATAGTTGAAGAGTTTCTAGACGTATTTCCTGAAGAACTTCCAGGTCTACCACCGGTTAGAGATATTGAGTTCAGAATAGAATTGGCACCTGGAACTAAACCGATATCAGATCGGGTTTACAGAATGGCGGATTCGGAGCAGGCCAAGGTATATCAGCATATAGAGAAATTGAAGGAGAAAAAGTTTATCCAAGCTAGCATATCGCCGTGGGCAGCACCAGTGGTACTTGTAGGAAAGAAGGATGGATCATCCAGATTGTGTATCGACTACAGGAAGCTTAACGCGGCAACAGTAAAGAACAAGTACCCACTACCAAGGATCGACGACTTATTTGATCAGTTGAGCAGGACTAGAGTTTTCTCCAAGATAGATCTTCATTCAGGGTACCATCAGGTGAGGGTTCGGAAGGAAGATATTCCCAAGACAGCATTCAGGTCGAAGTATGGGCATTATGAATTCTTGGTAATGTCGTTTGGTTTGACCAATGCTCCAGCAATATTCATGGACTTGATGAACCGCATCTTTATGCCGTACTTAGATCAGTTTGTCGTGGTATTTCTCGACGACATTCTTGTATACTCTGCCAGTGAAGAGGAGCATGAAGACCACCTCAGGAAAGTGTTGCAGGTTCTTAGGGAGAACCAGTTGTATACCAAGCTCAGCAAGTATAAATTCTGGACGGATCATATTTTATTTTTGGGTCACATCATATCAGAAGCTGGAGTAGCAGTAGATCCCAAGAAGGTAGAAGCAGTAGAGAGTTGGCCAGTACCCAAGACCGTAGCTGATGTGCGGAGTTTCTTGGGATTGGCAGGATATTACAGGAGATTCGTATCAGACTTTACAAGACTTTCAGCGCCCACGACCCGCTTGACACGGAAGGATGTGCCATTTGTTTGGTCGGCAGAATGCCAGTCATCATTTGAGAATTTGAAGCAGAAATTGATATCAGCACCTATTCTTACATTGCCAGTTGGACCCGGAGGTTTTACCGTATATTGCGATGCGTCAGGTAAAGGACTTGGATGTGTCCTCGTGCAGCACGGAAAGGTGATAGCATATGCATCTATGCAGCTTCGGGACCACGAGAAGAATTACCCGACTCATGACTTGGAGTTGGCGGCAGTAGTATTTGCTTTGAAGCTATGGAGGCATTACTTATATGGTGACCGAGTGGACATGTACACAGACCATAAAAGTCTGAAGTACATCTTTACTCAGAAGGAGCTAAACATGAGACAGAAAAGATGGTTAGAACTGATCAAGGATTACGACGTTGAACTTCAGTATCATCCAGGCAAGGCTAATGTGGTAGCAGACGCTCTTAGCAGGAGAGGCGGCACATTTATGTTGACAACCCAGAAGCACATTTTAGAAGACCTTCAGGAGATGGGCATAGAAGTTATACTTCCTAGTGATATAGGAGTTCTGGCAAGTCTACAAGTTCAATCTGACTTGGTAGACAGGATCAAGGCAGCTCAGGCGCAAGACCCAAGGATTCAGAAGCTTAGAGCAGAATGTGAGTCAGGACTCAGAAAGGAGATGCAAATTCATGAAGATGGTACCCTTAGGTTTGGATCGCGCCTATATGTGCCTAGTGGAGATATCAGACAGGAAGTTATGGCAGAAGTTCACAGTTCTCAGTATTCTATACATCCTGGAGGGACCAAGATGTACCAAGATATCAAGCAGCACTTCTGGTGGAATGAAATGAAGAGGGAGATAGCTAGATTTGTTTTCCGTTGCTTGGTATGTCAGCAAGTAAAGGCAGAACAGCAGAGGCCAGCTGGATTATTGCAATCGCTTCCTATCCCTGAATGGAAGTGGGAGCACATCACAATGGACTTTATGACCGGTTTACCGAGATCGCCAAGTGGTAAAGATGCTATTTGGGTGATAGTAGATCGGCTTACAAAGGTATCATACTTTCTTCCTTTCAGAGTAGGGCAATCTACAGAAAAGTTGGCAGAGTTATATATGCAACAGATAGTCAGACAGCATGGAGTCCCTGTCAGTATTGTGTCAGACAGAGATACCCGTTTCACATCGCATTTCTGGAAGAGCTTACATCATAGTCTGGGCACCAAGTTAAAATTTAGCACGTCTTACCATCCACAGACGGACGGGCAATCAGAAAGGAAAATTCAGACCTTGGAAGATATGTTGTGAGCTTGCATCCTAGATTTTGGAGGATCTTGGGAGAGCCACCTGTACTTAGTCGAATTCTCATACAACAACATTTATCAAACCAGTATCCAAATGGTGCCATTTGAGGCACTATATGGTAAGAAGTGTAGGTCGCCACTAGCATGGGATGATATCGGAGAGAGGAAGATGTTAGGCCCGGAAATGATTGTCCAGACAGTTGAGGTGGTCAAGGGAATTAGAGAGCGACTTCGAGTTACGCAGGATCGACATCGTCATTGGGCGGACCAGCATCGTAGGCCGCTAGAGTTTTCCGTTGGGGACCACGTGTTCTTACGGATCTCACCTACCCGTGGTGTCATTAGATTTGGCGTTCGCAGGAAGTTGAGTCCGCGGTACGTGGGCCCATTCGTTATCCTTGATAGGGTAGGCGATGTTGCTTATCGTTTATCCCTTCCACCTTCGTTACGAGAGGTGCATGACGTGTTCCATGTATCTCAGTTACGTAGGTATGTATCGGACCCAAGCCATATCCTTGATCATTCTGAGCTGGTTGTTGGTACCAACTTGTCTTACGAGGAGCTGCCGGTGTCCATTTTGGACCGAAGAGAGAAGATACTCAAGAACCGAATAATTAGCCTTGTCCGGGTTGCTTAGGGTCATCACTCATTAGGAGAGTCAACGTGGGAACGTGAGGATGATATCCGATCATGGTATCCACATCTGTTTGACTCACAAGGTATATTTCTTCCCGTGTACCTTGATTGTCTTAACCCCTCATGCTTGTTACCCCATGGATAGAACTACTTGATATCGTAGATTGTTAATATAGATATGTTATCTACTAGTTAACATTGAAGAATGATTGCTTGCTCGAGTTTCTTGTACCTAGATTAGTTTAGTTTAGATATTCCTATCCTGCTTGGATTTGAAATTCCGAGGACGGAATTTTTCTAAGAAGGGTAGAGATGTCACTACCCATTCTCGGTATACGTATTCTAAATACATGTACTACTGGAATGTATTTATTTAATATTTATCATGTATTGTTCTGTATTTAAATTCTTTTAATTTCATGTTAATTATTTTTTTGTATTTTGCTTTCTGTATTTTACCCTCTGCTTTAGCTATACTTTGGGTTCGGCTTGTATTGGATTTAGTATGCTGTTCATCACAAACCCCCACCTACTACCACCCCTTCCATTTAAAGCCATCCCCTTTCTCTCTCGTCATCTACTTCACCATTAATCTCCTTCTTCCTCATAACTCCTCCCCCACCTACCAGCCGCCAAGGCAAGTGCCAAACTTGCTTCTTGATGGATCACCATTATTATCGTTCCATCATCTTCCTTACTTGGTTTTGAGCCTCTTTAGTACTTAGCATTTTCAATTTCTATGGTTCATTTCTTGTAGATCTAAGTTTAATACATTTTTGGATTTTTTAGGTTTTGATCTAGTAAACTTTATTATCTTTAAGTTTTGATGGTTCCATGTCGTAGAGAATTCCGTTCTACCCCATTTTGACCTATGGAAGTTCAGATTTGGGCTTGGAATGAAGGATTTAGAGAGCTTGGAAGCAATGGTTTCCATGGTTCTGTCCTTAGAAAATTCGGAGAAGAAGAACAGATCCTGGCCGCATGATAGCGCTTGACCGCATGAGACTTCATGCGACAAGTCATTCTTTAGCCGCATGCAGTATCTGGCCGCATGAGTGATTCGGCCGCATGCAGCGCCCGGTCGCATGTTACATTCTTAGCCGCATAAGCTTGGACTTAATTAGCCGCATGAACCGTCGACTTTCCGACCGCATGAAGTTCATATATATATATATATATATATATATATATATATATATATATATATATATATATATATATATCTTAGCCGCATGGCGCACGAGATCTCTCAGCCGCATATTGGCTTACACTTACTCAGCCGTATGGACTCAGTTTAATCCACAGCCGCATGGCGCTGACCATTCTCAGCCGCATGAGCTACATGACTTACCCTAGCTGCATAGGGACCCTGACTTAATTAGCCGCATGAGACCCCTTTAGTTTCTAGCCGCATAAGGCTTTGCTAACTTGGCCGCATGGAATCACCCTTGTCCAGCCGCATGTAACCTATTCATTCCTGGCCGCATGTAACTTATTCATTCCCGGCCGCATGAAACCCAAGTCTCGCGAGCCGCATGAACTCTGGCTCTAATGCCTTTTTGGTGGATTCTTGTCCTGAATTGACACTGATTGACATTGATTAATTGTCTTGGCATTTATTAGCATTAGTTGGCATCTTTACATTAATTTACATTGATTGATATCTTGGCATTAATAAATAAGAATTGATATCTTAATTTAAATAATTGATCATGCTTCCTAATTGGAACTAAGAGACTGGCTAGTCGTCTTATTGAAATGAATGAATGAGACACGTTCATACTAACTATGAACTATTGCAATCGACTGGCTAATCCCGAATATTGACATACAGGCACATGCAGGCTTCGGTTTATTTATTTACTTATTTATTTATTTATTTATTTTCTACGACAGCAGCATGTGTACTTTATGGTCAAGGCATGATTATTCCGTGGTTAGTTTTGATTGTTGCATTACGCTATGTAAAGACCTACAACCTAATGTTTGCAAAAACAAAAATATGAAACTTTATTGATACAAACTTTGTAAAGATTACAAGAATTCTGGGAAAGGTACAACTGTAGGAATCCAATCTAGAAGACGATTGCTTTATTCCTTGGACGATGTAAACTTTGAAGACGATAGCCTCGGAAGTTGAAGTTGAAGGCAAAAGCCTCGGAAGAATGCAGCAGCACTTGGGCAAGAACTCCTGAACTCTCTGATATTTCTGAACTTTATGTCTGATCCCCTTGAATGAAGACTTGAAACTCTATTTATAGAGTTCTGGAAATAACTAACTTTTAGTTATTCTAGATGGCGCAAGTTGGATTGTGCATGGATTGGATTGCGCATCTGTGGACTGCGCAGGCAGTTGTTGGATCGTGGGCCAACTGTCTTGGACACATGGCATCTTTTGATTGAAATGCGCATGATCGTGCATAGACGGTTGCCACGTAATGAACAATTGAGGGCATGAATGCCATGTGTACTTCGGATTGCGCTGGACTGGATTGCGCTGGACTGGATTGCACAGTAGACAGGCTGGCAGATTGCGCTGTATGTACAGCTGTCTATACGTCCTCGAGCGCTGTGCGGCACAATAAGCGAACAGTCTCCTCGTAAAACACGCTGTCAGTTGTCAGAAGATTTGATTGTGTCAGGTAATGATGACTTTTGCCACGTCAGCATGCGCAGTTGAGAGGAAGCACAGTCCAGTATGCGCAATCTGAATGATGCGCAATCTGAATGATGCACAATCTGAATGATGCGCAATCTGATGTCTGCGCAGTTCATTTGAAGGATGCTTTTTTTGATCTTTATGACTTTGTTGATGGGTGCAACTTAATTTTTTAGGACCTACAAGACCCCCTTCAAAGTTTTCGAAAGTTGAACTTATTCAAACTTTCAAAATACTTTGAATTTTGAAATTTTAAATCAAGTTGCGCATGTGTTGAGCTGTCTGCGCAATCGGATGAATCAGTCCTACTTTTTCGGCGCAATCTGAGGCGGCCGTTGCTCCTTAAAAAACTATAAATAGTTCTCTCGATCCTTCAATTTATTCTTTACTTTGCTTTCGTTGTGTTTGAGAGAAAGAGATCCTCGAGCCTACTCCGACTTCCTTCTCCGTCGAACTCCATGGCCCCCAAGCGATCCGTCGCCGCCGCCAAGGGCAAGGCCCCCGCCGAGTCTTCGACTCGTGTGGCGCCTCGTCCTTCTCGTCACGAAGTTGCGCACCCAACTGTGCAAGGTAATTAACCCGATCGAAAACTCTTTTTAGGGTTGTTCGACTTCAATGATCCTTAAAATCTATCTCTTTCTAGAGATAAGATCATACTGCGCCACCCTTTTTAGGGTTTTGGTTGCACGAACCAGTTATTCTTCATTTTTATGAAGAATATCCTCTTGCGCAATCGGTTGATTTGCGCTGGTGAGAGTCAGCACAGTCTGCTGATTCGCGCAAGATTGCCAGCGCAATCTGATATTGCGCAAACTGATGGTTGCGCAATTTGATGGTTGCACAATTTAATGTTTGCGCAATTTGATGGTTGCACAATTTGATGTTTGCGCAATTTGATGGTTGCGCAATCTGATGACAGAATCTCTGGCTTGACTTGTACTAATTTGTGATTTTTCTGTTTGATGCAGTTGATACCAGAGATGATCCGAATTATGAAATCTTCACAGGAATTTTAGCTGAGCCAGAATACAAAGAGGACTTGTCCCACGTACTTTTTCCACAATATGCACTCCCATCCTCTCGGCAAGCTGTTTTGATAGCACAAGACAATGAGACTTTGTTAAGTCTGATAAATGGACAGCCTTTGCAGACAGTTGATGCCGTCACCCACAAAAAACCTATGTTCCTGTTTGGTGAAGCAATTGACAAAAGTTCTCAACCAAGACCACGTGTTGAGTAGAGAACTTTTTAGAGGAAGGATAGACTGGTCTTATTACCAGATATTGCCAGGTGCCTTCCCTTGGCACGATATGCTCATGCTAGCCATCCCAGGAGGATGGAATGGGACATCACTCCTCTTCAGCAAGCTCGAACAGGAAAAATCTGCGTCAAGAAGGACTGGAATAACAGGGACATGTTCTATAGTTCTTCAGAACGGCACAGTACTTTACTTAGAGGACTGAAACCAGGGTGCATCCCTCCGGAGAATTCTTCTTTGTTGTTGCCTGTGAGGACTCCAATCTTTGCAAATGAGTTTACAAAGATTGAAGGCAGTTATCCGGATCATGATATCCGGTTAACAGGTCTGGTAAATCCAGACATCAAAAGATGGAGCAGTGTAGCCAACTGGATACTGGTCCAGTTTGCAGAGAAGCTCAGAGAGATCGATCTGTATAATGCGGTACATGCTACCGCATATGGCTTCTACCCAAACCCTCATCTGTTTTTGGCACTGGCAGAGAGGTACAACTATAGGACAGGGACGTTCATGACGCCCTGCGGAGAAATGGGATTGGCCCTCCACGAGATGAAGTATATCTCGTATTTACCAATGGCAGACTCTCCTTACGAGGAGTACGTTCCCACTAACGACGAATTAGATAGACTTCGTCGAGAGAATTCGAAGATGGTGGAAGTCTTTGATGAGTTGCTATGCCATTACAACATATGCTCTCTCTACTACAAAAGTGGCTCGTCTTGGACATGCTACTCTTCAAAATGGTTGACTTATCTTTTTCTCAACCATATTATTGAGAAAAAGACAAAAGATCACGATTCGTGCAATCCAGATTTCTTCCAACCCCTCAGCAATAGTGAAGTGCTAAAACTGATGGAGAAAAATAAGAGAATGGATGTCAAAGTCAATGATGAACATCAATATCCTCCTCTTAAGGCGGGGGATTTTGTTGAGAGCTTTGTAAGAATGGGCTACAGGTCCATGTCTAAAGAAGCCCAGCTAGCAGGATTTCTGAAATGGGCTACAGGCCCATGTCTAAAGAAGCCCAACTAGCAGGATTTCTGACGTACTGGCTCCGCCGTTTCGTCATGCCTGGGGCAAGTGCTGTAGACCGCTTCTACCGCGGTGTCCTTTTTGCTGCTGTCCGGTTAGTTTTCGGCTACCGGATGGACTTACTATCAGCAATGACCTGTAGGATAAACGTAGGTCTCCGTCTGTATGTTGATTCTATGCTCAAGAACAAGGGTGATAATGGTGTCTTTCCTAGAGTGGAGTTACCCTATACCTACTTGTTCGGATGGTTGCTCTTACATCATCCATCCTTGATGAACCCTGCCATGGAAGCAGTTGGGGGCAGTTTTCTGCACAGATTCTCACAGAGCCGATGGATATACACGAGTTTGAGGGACTGCAGACGAACTCTGAACCTCGACAAAGGATGGAATTTTCTTTGCTCTCCCCCTCCAACTGGTTATGAACATATGGCAGCAAATTTGATTGACCTTGGGAGGCAACCAATAGGTCGAGTATCTTTTGAATGGCTGAAGACAATCAGACCATCTCATCTAATATACAGATTTGAAGAGGAATGCTTCCTTGAGCCATACCTGCCGAGCCGCTTTGCTCGTCAGTTTGGATATTGTCACCCCCAGTTTTCAGAAACAGGGGTATTTTTGTTATTTTACATTTTTGAATATTTTTTAAATTTATTTTATTATTTATGATATTATTTTGGGGTTGAAATTTATTTTATTATTTATGATATTGTTTTGGGGTTATTTGAGTCGGGTTCGAATTTCAACTCAATCCGACTTGAAACGGGGACCCAGGGATCGTTTGACTCTAGTGGGACCCACACACTAGTTAGGCATGGCCCACATGATATTAATTTTAGTCCACATGATAGAAATATTTTAGTTAGAGGTTAGACTAATTATTATGGATAAGGTTAGTGTGATTAGAGACTTTAGAATGACTAATTTAGCCCCAACCAATTAGCCCTTTCCTAATACTCATAGAATAGATTAGTGGAGGCATTTTGGACCTTACCATAATAGGACAAATAGCCCCATATGGCCAGTCACTTTGGGAGAGGATAGGCTCAAGTTCATTTCATTATTCTCATCCACACTCTCTCTCTTGTTCTTCCCCAAATTCCTAGAGAGCAATCCCTAGGAATTTCTCCACCAAATCCTTCCATTTTGCCACAAAATCTTCTTCTTTCCTTCTCCATTCTAGCCAAGGAAGAAGCTACCCAAGTTTGGGAGAATTCGGAGCTCGTTCGTGTCCTTTTGGAATCTCTACGTGTCGGTGTCGCTCCGGGAAGGCTTTTTTTCGATTCGATCTACCGGGAGGTATAAATCCCTTCTCCTTTTTATTTCTTCATGCACATAGGTCTATTTTGAACCCATAGGAATGACTCTCATGGTTGTATCTCTATTTGTGTCCATTTTGTGTCCATTTGGAGGTCATAGGAGTGTCCTTTGTGTTGTGGTTGTGTCCATGTGGGAAAACCCCAAATTTGGACACACTATGTGTTGTTGTTATGTATGAATGAATTATTACATGTTTAATCTCATATTTTTGTATTGGAGATGTGTTCTATAGTGTCTCATATATATATATATTAGTGTAGAGAGTGAGTTCTTGATATATTATGTTATATACTTGTGTTCTTTTGTCTCAAACTACCCAAATCCGTCATGATTTTTATCCACGTTTTTAATTTCAGCCCTAACTTAGAAATGTCATAACTTCTAGCTCAAAGCTCGGTTTAATCTACCTTTTTTTTAAAAGAAGCGTATTGAAGTTAGCTTTCCAAAAACATATATTAATAGGCCTAATTCCTTCTGTAACTTTCTGGAGAATTATTTGAGTGTCAGCTGTACGAAAGACAAACGCGTTCTCGGTGTTTTCGCGATTCCGGGAGTTTTCGGAAACGAAAACGCGATCCGTTTGAAGTTTCGGAAAGCTAACACATAGATCTATAACATACTTTAATCCTAGATTTTAATTCATGCTAAGATGGTACAGTATTGATTATTAGTAGGAGTTACTATTCGACATATGCATTTTGTGCACCCTTGTGTGTAATATAATGTTCTATTTGATTTTAACCCATATTAATGTATATACATTATGTAATTAAATAGAGAATGCAAGCATGAGTAAATGTTTAAATAAATGATGTATGAGGTGTAAGTATCCTATCTAATGTAAGTATGTATAAGTATGGCTTGTAATGAATATGTAGGTTCCATAGTATGTAATGTATGGTGCATATAGTAGTGCAAGAGAATAAATGAATGATGAATGAATGCAAGCATGAATGTAATGTAATAATAGATGTAATATATGCAATATACAAGTTAATGAGATGTAATGTTCTATGTTAACACAAATCCTATATTACCTCATGTACCCCTTACACTATGTAGACACTATCACACTTGACACTTTGTTAACTTACACTTTGACACTCTTTGATATGTATACACTATGTATGCCCATTTAACCCTCACTTGCCCCTTTGTCATGTTCACATACACACACATAGCCTCTTAAATAAGTATTTATGAATACAGTTAATTTAGCTATGTATGTATATTATATATATGTTAGCATATTGTGTTGTAATATATAAGTTTATACAACCATTTGAAATGCCATGATTATAGACCTAATGTTGAATACCAATATATGCATGTGTATATATGTGTAGATATATATAGTTTAAAGTAATAGATTACCTAGTGTATATCCAATGTGAATTCTTGCCTACTTGAGTATTGAATAATTGCATACTATATAGAGTTGGGTGTATGTTGGCTTGTATAGCCTTGTATTGATGTGTGCTTGCTAGGATAGTCTTGGTTAGGCCTAGTAAGACTTGTTGGGTTAGGACATGACCTAGTTTGACTAGTGCAGTTGACCAGAGTTGACCAAGGGTTGACTTTGGCCTAGTTTGACCTAGATTCATGTAGAATACATTGTAGTGCTTTATATTATCCTTCTGGACATGTTGTGACTTGTGCTGTTCTAATTAGGAGCCAGACACCTCTCTTCGGACAGTATCTTTACCTTGGACATTTAGATATCAGGCGAGTACATTCTCTGATCGTTTCATACTTGTCACGAATTATATTCTCGCTTTAGATTACTTTTACTTGATGCTGTCACGTTATCATCACGGATTGGTACTATACGGATCTCTTCTTGGGATGTTACCCCCTTAGCGGGCGCATCGGATATTTTATGACATGTGTTTCATGTACATCATGTATTCCTTACTTCTGCGTTATTCATGTACACTCATGTTCTCTCATTTTCTTACATGTACGTTCATGTACTCTCATGTTCTTTTATGTGCGCTCATATTTCCTCATGTGTTTCCTGTATAACCAAAACATTATGTCCGTAACGTAACTTAAATAGATCCTTGTGTATTGATTGTGGGTAGGGGTGAATATAAATGGTCATGTGATTTATCCATCATGTACACTCTATTACTTTTCATGTTCATCATGTACAACCTAAGCCAATTACATGCCATCTCGTACTCTAAATCACTAGTCACTTACAGTTCTTACTTATCATGTATATATATTTCCAGTTATCAAATATCTCTCCTGTTTTCATGTACATCTTCTTACAGCATTTCATGTATCTTATTCTATTGCCTGCTTTATATTTCCTGACATGATATGAACTGCATGAGATGTATTGTGCTCGCTCATGTCCTGACTGGGCCTGTTGATAAATTTTACAGATGGCCTGGGATTGCCTGCTAGCCTAGAGGAGACACAGTAGAGGTTGTTTAGATAGTTATTTTATTTTGTCGGGAGTTGTATTTACTTGTGGATTACTGTATTTGAGTTTTGAGTTGTACTTCTGGGTTTATGTATCTTAGACACTTAGACTTCTATCTCCTGTATCTCTTTTGGATTTCATGTTTTATCTATCTTCCATTATGCTCTACCTTAGATGTGATTGAGTTTACATTCTGCTATATCACCCTAATTCGGGGAGTATAAACTGCTTAGCCTTATACTGTTAGATGCATGAGACCTAGGACAGCGTTCTACCGCCGACACTGCGGCGTAGGCTGGGCGTTGTTACGTTCTCGTGCCCTAACTCTAGGGTGCGGGTGGTGACACGTTTTTAGTGGTGGCCCATGCAGGTCGAGTTTATGTAGTGGTATTCGAACTTGAGTACCACTACAGCCTGCAGTAGGAATAGGATATATTTTGAAGGTACTCAATCACAGTTAGGAACCCTTGAGAGATTCCCGGGACGACCCTTGAGAATCTTATTTTAACTTCGATTTGAAAACTTTTTTTTCCCTTGATTTGATTTATTTTTACTTTCTGTTGTTAAATTTAATTTTGATGGATTATGGTTGAATTTGAGTTTGTATTCATTGATTTTGATGGATGATTGTCGAATTTTGAATCTTGATGATAGCTGTTGCATCCGAGTTTGTATTTTGAAGGATTTTTGTTCATTTTTGAATTTTGATGTTCGTTGATAAATTTGATTTTTTTTGTATTCATTGTTGATTTAATTTAATTTTTGACAAGATGAAATTATATGGGCTAGGTCATCTATGTTATGGAATCTAGTCTTCTATAGCCACATTAGCCAGCATGGTGAGGACATATAGTCTGACTTTGGATATATTTCTCGGGTGTGGGAATTTAAGGTTTTCGCAGCCAAGCTAGCGGCATCGCGAAAATGTTAAATACCATGATTCTAGAGGTATGTGCATAAGTCAAGGACTCTGTCATTATCGTAGCCTTGCTTACTAGTATGACGAGGATTTAGAGTACCATGATTTTGGATAGACGCATATGATTATCAGATTGTACCTTAAATATTTTCGAACATGTTTTTGCTACTTTTGTTTCAGTCCTTCAAATTTTTTTTTATTAATTGGTTTGTTTTGTTTAGTTTCTAATTATTTAACTTAGGAGTAGCTTATGTAACTTCTTGCTATGAGATTCTACATAATACAATAAATTGATGATTTTGCTAGACCTTATCTTGGATTTGATATTTTAGCACTGGGTTTCAAAATGGCTCCTTCTTTAAACAGATAAGCAGAACAAATTTCATTGTTATTTCCTTCTTGCTATTATTCTCGCATTAAATAATAATAATAATAAAACTGTCTTGATTACGTCAATCACCTGCTTGCAATCTTGGTAGGAATCTAAATGTTAGTCTTAACGTAGAATTAATTTTTATATTGGGACATGAGAATATATATGAATATATATAGTGGACACTTTCCTGACACGTATGCATGCTACACTTAGATTCCACCTAGCTAAATACATATTAATATGTCGTTAATGTTTAAATTTTCAAAACCCCAATATTTCTGGTTTTCTGCTTTTCTAGTTTAAATTCGTAATTCAAATACAGATTTCATGTTATTAGTTATGTTTACATCACTGCACATGTATGCTATACGTAGGGTTTCAATTCAAAAAATTTGGTTGAGTTTTGTGTTGAAATTGTCAAATCTGAGACTACATTATGTTAATATTTTACTGCTTTAAATGTTAGCTTATTTTCAGACTTTGCATATAATGCTGAACTAAAACTGGGTTTAACCTTTCAATACTAAGCTATAACCCTGTACAAGGACACACACACACCCTAACTTAGTATACCCTGTCATGTAACCTAACTCTTCCTCTCTATGTCATGATTATATATCTATATAGATATATATAGAGCTTAGGCATACATGTTATAATGTATATACATACATAACTAAATCTCTACCTCTTTATATATACATATATACATGGTTAGCCATGCATGTTATGAGCAAATGAGTTGTGTATTGTAGATTGTTTAACCAATATGCCATGATTAGTGTAACTTGATAGTTATTGTTTGAAACCCCAAATCCTCCTATGCACTTTCATGTATATTTCACATACACACACGCCTATTATCTAACCATATGAACATGTCCACATACACCCATACACACACGAACTACATAACTTGTACATAATGCTAGCTTTTCTCTCTCTAACGCTATATATATAAATATATTGTGATTGGATTTCCATGCAATTGGCTTTCATTCTTTAACTTTTGATTTTGATTTTCTTGAATAGTACCCCTTATTAGATAAATGGTAGTTAACTTTATTTTATTTTGATAAGTACCAGTTTTCATATAGGATGGTAGACTGCCTTACAGTCTTGATGATTGTTATTTTTGTATCTTTTCTAGTTTAGCACCCTAGATTGCTTGTGTGTTTTGATACCATATGACCGTTTTGGTCTAGCATGACTAGTATACCTAGATGAGACTTTCACTACCACCGTATGCCATGACCCTGTATGTCATCCTTTTAAATCGTATGATTGTTTAAGTTCTGAGACTTTGATTGTGGGGAGGTTTGACCTAGAAGGAGTATGAACATTTTAATTTTGAGGATGAAATTTTTCTAAGGTGGGTAGACTTGTAACACCCAGTTCTCTAAAATGAGGGTAATTTTGAAATTTTGTAATTTTAATCATTTATTGATTTGACATTTAAAACATGATATCATTTTTGGTAATTTTTAAATCATTTTAAAACTATTTAAAATCATGACTTATGATTTTGATGTTTTGCTAGTGAAACCCTAGAGACTGTTTGACCTAGAGCCTAACCATGTGATTAGGATATTTTAATGTCATTTCTGGCCTAAGGATATTTTGTATTTGACCTCTTTGAATTATTTTGATATTTATTGCGTTGGTGATTGTTGATTTTGACCTTCGATAGGTGTGATTTTGTGATGGTGTTGTGTCCGTATCGGACACGTATCAGTTTTTATTTACAAATGTTTGATGTGCCTCAAAGAGATTTTTTTTTATTGCTGATTTTTTTTTGAAAAGTATTTGAATGAGATTGTTTTCTGCATGTGTTTCCTGTGATTGCTTTGTTTTAATTTCGATGACGAAATTTTTTTTTAAGGTGGATAGATTTGTCACCCCCAGTTTTCAGAAACAGGAGTATTTTTGTCATTTTACATTTTTGAATATTTTTAAAATTTATTTTATTATTTATGATATTATTTTGGGGTTGAAATTTATTTTATTATTTATGATATTGTTTTGGGGTTATTTGAGTCGGGTTCGAATTTCAACTCAATCCGACTTGAAACGGGGACCCGGGGATAGTTTGACTCTAGTGGGACCCACACACTAGTTAGGCATGGCCCACATGATATTAATTTTAGTCCACATGATAGAAATATTTTAGTTAGAGGTTAGACTAATTATTATGGATAAGGTTAGTGTGATTAGAGACTTTAGAATGACTAATTTAGCCCCAACCAATTAGCCCTTTCCTAATACTCATAGAATAGGTTAGTGGAGGCATTTTGGACCTTACCATAATAGGACAAATAGCCCCATATGGCCAGCCACTTTGGGAGAGGATAGGCTCAAGTTCATTTCATTATTCTCATCCACACTCTCTCTCTTGTTCTTCCCCAAATTTCTAGAGAGCAATCCCTAGCAATTTTTTCACCAAATCCTTCCATTTTGCCACCAAATCTTCTTCTTTCCTTCTCCATTCTAGCCAAGGAGGAAGCTACCCAAGTTTGGGAGGATTCGGAGCTCGTTCGTGTCCTTTTGGAATCTCTACGTGTCGGTGTCGCTCCGGGAAGGCTTTTCTTCGATTCGATCTACCGGAAGGTATAAATCCCTTCTCCTTTTCATTTCCTCATGCACATAGGTCTATTTTGAACCCATAGGAATGACCCCCATGGTTGTATCTCCATTTATGTCCATTTCGTGTCCATTTGGAGGTCATAGGAGTGTCCTTTGTGTTGTGGTTGTGTCCATGTGGGAAAACCCCAAATTTGGACACACTATGTGTTGTTGTTATGTATGAATGAATTATTACATGTTTAATCTCATATTTTTGTATTGGAGATGTGTTCTATAGTGTCTCATATATATATATATTAGTGTAGAGAGTGAGTTCTTGATATATTATGTTATATACTTGTGTTCTTTTGTCTCAAACTACCCAAATCCGTCATGATTTTTATCCACGTTTTTAATTTCAGCCCTAACTTAGAAATGTCATAACTTCTAGCTCAAAGCTCGGTTTAATCTTCTTTTTTTTAAAAGAAGCGTATTGAAGTTAGCTTTCCAAAAACATATATTAATAGGCCTAATTCCTTCTGTAACTTTCTGGAGAATTATTTGAGTGTCAGCTGTACGAAAGACAAACGCGTTCTCGGTGTTTTCGCGATTCCGGGAGTTTTCGGAAACGAAAATGCGATCCGTTTGAAGTTTCGAAAAACTAACACATAGATCTATAACATACTTTAATCCTAGATTTTAATTCATGCTAAGATGGTACAGTATTGATTATTAGTAGGAGTTACTATTCGGTATATGCATTTTGTGCACCCTTGTGTGTAATATAATGTTCTATTTAATTTTAACCCATATTAATGTATATACATTATGTAATTAAATAGAGAATGCAAGCATGAGTAAATGTTTAAATAAATGATGTATGAGGTGTAAGTATCCTATCTAATGTAAGCATGTATAAGTATGGCTTGTAATGAATATGTAGGTTCCATAGTATGTAATGTATGGTGCATATAGTAGTGCAAGAGAATAAATGAATGATGAATGAATGCAAGCATGAATGTAATGTAATAATAGATGTAATGTATGCAATATACAAGTTAATGAGATGTAATGTTCTATGTTAACACAAATCCTATATTACCTCATGTACCCCTTACACTATGTAGACACTATCACACTTGACACTTTATTCACTTACACTTTGACACTCTTTGATATGTATACACTATGTATGCCCATTTAACCCTCACTTGCCTCTTTGCCATGTTCACAT
Organism: Iris pallida; assembly: GCA_029216955.1. Classification (NCBI taxonomy): domain Eukaryota; kingdom Viridiplantae; phylum Streptophyta; class Magnoliopsida; order Asparagales; family Iridaceae; genus Iris; species Iris pallida. The sequence continues at coordinate 19,709,910 of JANAVB010027397.1, read as the reverse complement.
ACACACACATAGCCTCTTAAATAAGTATTTATGAATACAGTTAATTTAGCTATGTATGTATATTATATATATGTTAGCATATTGTGTTGTAATATATAAGTTTATATAACCATTTGAAATGCCATGATTATAGACCTAATGTTGAATACCAATATATGCATGTGTATATATGTGTAGATATATATAGTTTAAAGTAATAGATTACCTAGTGTATATCCAATGTGAATTCTTGCCTACTTGAGTATTGAATAATTGCATGCTATATAGAGTTGGGTGTATGTTGGCTTGTATAGCCTTGTATTGATGTGTGCTTGCTAGGATAGTCTTGGTTAGGCCTAGTAAGACTTGCTGGGTTAGGACATGACCTAGTTTGACTAGTGCAGTTGACCAGAGTTGACCAAGGATTGACTTTGGCCTAGTTTGACCTAGATTCATGTAGAATACATTGTAGTGCTTTATATTACCCTTCTGGACATGTTGTAACTTGTGCTGTTCTAATTAGGAGCCAGACACCTCTCTTCGGATAGTATCTTTACCTTGGACATTCAGATATCAGGCGAGTACATTCTCTGATCGTTTCATACTTGTCACGAATTATATTCTCGCTTTAGATTACTTTTACTTGATGCTGTCACGTTATCATCATGGATTGGTACTATACGGATCTCTTCTTGGGATGTTACCCCCTTAGCGGGCGTATCGGATACTTTATGACATGTGTTTCATGTACATCATGTATTCCTTGCTTCTGCATTATTTATGTACACTCATGTTCTCTCATGTTCTTACATGTACGTTCATGTACTCTCATGTTCTTTTATGTGCGCTCATGTTTCCTCATGTGTTTCCTGTATAACCAAAACATCATGTCCGTAACGTAACTTGAATAGATCCTTGTGTATTGATTGTGGGTAGGGGTGAGTATAAATGGTCATGTGATTTACCCATCATGTACACTCTGTTACTTTTCATGTTCATCATGTACAACCTAAGCCAATTACATGCCATCTCGTACTCTAAATCACTAGTAACTTACAGTTCTTACTTATCATGTATATATATTTCCAGTTATCAAATATTTCTCCTGTTTTCATGTACATCTTCTTACAGCGTTTCATGTATCTTATTCTATTGCCTGCTTTATATTTTCTGACATGATATGAACTGCATGAGATGTATTATGCTCGCTCCTGTCCTGACTGGACCTGTTGATAAATTTTACAGATGGCCTGGGATTGCCTGCTAGCCTAGAGGAGACACAGTAGAGGTTGTTTAGATAGTTATTTTATTTTGTCGGGAGCTGTATTTACTTGTGGATTACTGTATTTGAGTTTTGAGATGTACTTCTGGGTTTATGTATCTTAGACACTTAGACTTCTATCTCCTGTATCTCTTTTGGATTTCATGTTTTATCTATCTTCCATTATGCTCTACCTTAGATATGATTGAGTTTACATTCTGCTATATCACCCTCATTCGGGGAGTATAAACTGCTTAGCCTTATACTGTTAGATGCATGAGACCTAGGACAGCGTTCTACCGCCGACACTGCGACGTAGGTTGGGCGTTGTTACGTTCTCGTGCCCTAAGTCTAGGGTGCGGGTCGTGACAGATATGACCAGTTCCATGTGGGCAACGCCATAACTTGCCTGCAAGGGACGGGGTACCTGATTGACGGTGCGAGAGCATGGGCTTACTATAATGCTCGAGACACAAAGTCTGTGTTCTCGATGCCAAACAGAACTGATGCTGGTCCTAGAATGCTGTATACTTATTCACAGTTTTACACAACTGCAAATACATTTGCTAAAAACTACAACCTAGTTGATAGTTTTGTAACAGCAAATCGTTTGAGGAAGGGAGCGACTGTCACATCAGCTCCTAATAACGACGAAGAACATGAGCCAGTGGACGACCCATTGGAAGCTTCCAGAGAAATCAATTCCCCTGAGGAAGTTAACCAACCCTTAAGGGTTTCTCTGAAGGTTGCTAAATCTCCGGCTAAAGAAAAGAAGAGAAGGAGAGAAGAGCCTTCCGCCCCGGTTGCTAAGAAGAAAATAATCTTGGCACATTCTTCAGAGAAAGTTACTACAAGATCCCAATCTCGACAGCAGGCCGAGACAACCCGAGATGAAGCAGCTACACCAACCTCTGTTCAAAAACAGACTGAGGTAATAAATGTAGAGAGCCCTGAGAGGCCTCTGCACAGAACAAAGAAGCTGGCACACCGAAGAAGAAAAAGAACAGTCTCTCCTCCTAGGCAAGTTTTGTCTTCTATAGTGGTGAATGCTGCAGCCGAAATCACCATGTCATCTCCCACTCCTGTTTCTGAGTCTGGGCATAGAACTCCCAGTCCAGAACAGAGAGAGAAGATCGAGCAGAGGGTAGAGCTGGACCAGAGAAATGAGGCCGAAGAGCCCAGAGACAATATTGTAGATGAAGAGCATAACGCCGTACGATCTCCTTCACCTGCTGCGGAGACTACTCAACTTCCTCTTACACCGGGAGCAATCCGCGAGAAGGAGGATCGTGAAATGATTGACGCATTAAATGACTGCGACTTCGGCTCACAGGAGGATTATATTGATCAAACTGCTGCAATTGTCAGTGGGGAGGCACTGGAGGAAGATGAAAATGTGGAGAGCTCTTCATCTGAGGATATTGATGAAACACAAGACCCTGAAGGGGATGCTGAAGAGCATATGTCTCCTGTAGATGTTGACGACACCTTGAATCCTGAAAAGGATGTTGAGGTGCAAACACTTCCTGAAGTTGCTGATGACACTTTAGATCTTGAAAAGGATGTTGAAGTACATGCATCTCCAGAGAAGATAGCAGATGAAGAAGCGGCCCCGGAGGAAACTCCCGCTGTTGATCCCCAAGGTATAAAATGAAATTAACAATCTTCTTTTAATAGATTGATAACTAAAATCTTTATTTGTATTCCATGCAGAAATCGAATCTTCTCCAGCACCTCCAATGTGCATGGACATAGTACTTGCGACGACGATTGCTAGTAGTAGTCATCATTTATCCTGTGGCTCCGAAGCAGGAAGTAGTCAGGCAATAGTGTCTGAGGCTACTTCTGCCCAGCTAGAATCTGTCCCAACAGATGATAGGCCAGTCGCCGGATCAAACCATGGTAAGACTGTTTTCACTTTTGATTCTCTTTGACAACAGCAAATGACAGGCAAAATAACAATATTTAATTTTGCAGAGGAACAACTAGGAGGGGCCACCAGCTCCACTTTAGTTCTATAATTCAAAGAGCCTTTTGTCCCAATACAAGAGACTGAACGGCCTGCTGCCTCGTCATCAACAGGAGTGGCTGCGACTCCTGGTGCTCTAGCGACTAATCAGTTTGTCATCCAATCATTCACCAAATGCTTCTTTGAGTCTTTGGGGCCTTTGATCACTAGAGTGATGGAAAAAGAAGACGCTGATTTTTACACGGTTAGAGGTCCGATCTCTTTCTTAGTAAATGCTATCCGGGAGCAAGGTGACGAGCCTCAGGCCACTTTCCTTGACCATATATTAAATGAGCTGGAGACTTCAATAAAGAACTATAAAGAGCTCAATAAGGGGGAAGTAGAACCCTTAATTCAGGCAGAATTTGAACAGATGGCTCAGGCAGCTACAGTTGAAAGAGTAAATCTCCAGAATCTCTTGGATGCCTTTTCTACTAAATCTGTTGAATACAATTCCAAAGTGGAATCGGTAGCATCTACTGCTGAAAGAAAATAGAGAAGAATTGCTGAACTGAGAGCGGAGATTGCCCGTCTCCAAGAAGAACTAGAAGATGAGGTTACCGAGCATCAGACTGCAGTCCAACAATTCAATACTCTAACTTAAGAAAGAGACGAATATGTGGTAGCTCATAATGCTGAAATCACTCGCCGAATGGTAACCATGCCCACTTTCAATAAAGAATCTGGGATGGAAGAGGCCAGGAGGAGAGTGATGGCATCTCGCGAAGAGCGTCTGCAACTTCTGAAGCAACAAATCGCCAATCTGATGACACCTCCATCTTAGTAGAAAGACATCTTGTATCTTCTTATCTTTCTTTATGATTGTAATGTCTTAAATTTTGATCAATAAAAGACATTTTGTTGTGGCTCTATTATTTATTGCATATCTTGTTCAGATACAAATAATAGAGATAGAAAATATATTCAGAGTTACAGGACATGATATATTTCTTTATTCTGGAAAATAATTATATTCAAGTATATCTGCTCAGAGGTAATATGGACGTGGCAAATATAATTTATTGAATATCATTATTTCAATCGACAACTTAATCGAGAATGATAAGTTGCTGATGTGGATAAATGAACAAAATGAATCGTGAACGAAATAAATCGTCAAAAATGAACGGATGGACAGATGAACCGTCAGATGATGATGAACGGACGAACCGTCAGATGATAATAATGAACGGGTGAACCGTCAAATAATGATAATGAACGGACGAACCGTCAGATGATGATAATGAACGGGTGAACCGTCAGATGATGATAATGAACGGACGAACCGTCAGATGATGATAATGAACGGGTGAACCGTCAGATGAGGATGATGAATAAACGGGTAAACCGTCAGATAATTGTGGATGGCATGAACGGGTAAACTGTCGAATAGATATGTGAACGAATGAACCGTCAAAGGGGATAAATGTAATGAACGAATGAACCGTCGAAATGATGAACGGGCGAACCGTCAAGTGGATGATAATGAACGGGTGAACCGTCAGATGATGATGAACGGATGAACCGTCAGATGATAATAATGAACGGGTGAACCGTCAGATGAATGTGTCATTTCGTTGTTTTGAGAATCTCTGCCTATAAATAGAACAGAAATTTGGAAGAAATGATCATTTCCACTTTTCAACATAAAGATGTCGTCCGGAGATGCATCCAAGAAGGCTGAGATCGCCTCAAAGGTGGAAGCGAGAACTAAAGAACGTCCTGCCGATCCAGTCCAGCCAAAGCAGACAGAGGTAGGCGAAGGCTCATCTGCACCCAAACCATCGCGGGATATCCTGGACTTCCTGCTTGAACCAGGAAAGACTAAAGAGGAAGAGGCCATGAGGATGGCTGCTTGCAAGTTCCTGTTGGGTTCTAGCAAGGATGTCCTCGGCTCTTTTGCTGATTATGTCTTTGATAACGACGGCAGTGGCCCGCGCCCCAATGTTGAGAAGGATGATAGTGACCTTCCTTAATATTATGTAACATCATTGATAATAAAATAAAAATCAAACTTTATTTATGAAATGTCTGATCATATTTACATAAAATATCCGCTACATTTATATATAGTACTTCTTGAGGAATTTGCCATTGATAGGCATCATTGCAATTCGACCGTCTAACTCTGAAAGTTGATAGGCTCCATTTGAAAAGACTTTGCTAACAATGTAAGGACCTTCCCACTTCACGTCGAACTTTTTTTTGCTCATGTGAGTCATAGTCATAGGACGTCTGACCGTTAGAACGAGTTCTCCTTGCTGAAAGGCTCTGACTTTAACTTTGCGGTTGAAAGTCTTTGAGATGCGAGCTTGATATAACTCAATATGTTGTTGAGCCAATAGCTGCTTTTCGTCGAGCGCTTCTAATTCTTGAAGTCGAAGAAGATCATTATTCTCTGTAGTGAGCTCATTGGCAATGGTGATCCTTAAGGACGGAATTTGAAGTTCCAGGGAAAGAACTGCTTCACAACCGTACACCAAAGAGAAGGGTATAAAACCTGTAGGATTACGGACCGTAGTTCGGTAAGCCCAAAGACATTCACCAAGCTTTTCACTCCAGTTCCGTTTATTAGTAGATACAAACTTCTTGAGGAGCTTGATGATAGTTTTGTTGAAGGCTTCAGCCAAACCATTAGCGGCAGGATTATAAGCTGTAGAAGCAACATTGTCAATCCGATGATCATCGCAGAATCTTGTGAACTTCTGACTGATGAATTATGGTCCGTTGTCGTGGATGATTCGTCGAGGTACACCAAATCGATAGATGACATGGTGTTTGACGAAGTTGATGACACTGCTGGTTTTGACTTCAGCCAAAGGTATAGCTTCAGCCCACTTAGAGAAGTAATCGGTTATTGCTAATATGAACCGATGTCCTCTAGAAGAAGGAGGATTAATGGGACCGATGATGTCCATGTCCCAAGCTTCGAAAGGCCATGAAGCAGCCGTTGGATGCAGAAATTCTGAAGGTTGATAAATAAAATCTGCGTAGATTTGACAAGCTCGATATTTCCTTGCATATTCGATGGCATCTGATACCATAGAGGGCCAGTAGTAACCCATTCGTCGGATACGATCCTGTAACTTAGGACCAGGTTGATGTGCTCCACAAACACTATCGTGAGCTTCACGCAACACTTGCTTCGCTTCATCACCGGCAAGACAGCGCAAGAGAAGACCGTCATAAGTCCGCCGATAGAGAGTTTTGGTGGTTTGATTATAATAGAATCGTAGAGACCATCGACGAATACTCGTAGCCTCCTTAGGATCTTCAGAAAGTATGTCATGAACTACGAAGTCGATAAAAGGAGTTCTCCAGTCTTCATCGATAACATTGACTTCAGTAAGATTACTGAACTCAATATTACGATTGTTTTCGACACAAAACAACTCACGATTAGAGACAACCACCACCTGCTGTCTTTTGATAGGGATAGCTAAGACAGCTGCAAGATTGGCCAAGGCATCTGCTTCAATATTACAAGCTCGACGAATATAGTCGATGAAGAAAGCTTTGAATGATATAGCCATGTTAATTGCCGCTTCATGATAAGGCACCAGATCTTGATGGCGAACTTCATAGGTTCCTCTAACCTGGTTGACAACTAACTTGGAGTCGCCGTAGACTTCGAGATATTCAACATCCAGTTGTCTAGCTAACTGAAGGCCGATCAGTAAAGCGTTGTACTCCGCTACATTGTTGGAGCATGGTTCATCTAGAGAGTAAGCTCTTTGGATAGTCGATCCGTCTGGAGAAACGAGAACAACTCCGACTCCTGCTACAATGGTACCATTTGGTCCGATTCTGGATGCACCGTCAAAGAATAGACGCCAAGTAGGAAATTCTTCAGAGATCATATTTGATTCTAATGTCTCATCTGGAATTTTGTCATAGAGTTTGGATGTCTCTGGAACAGGATGAGCTGCTAAGAAATCTGTCTGTGCTTGACCTTTGACAGACTTTTGTGGATCATATACCATGTCATATTGGGCTAGCAGGATGGCCCATGTAGCCAGCCGAGAATTGAGTGTGCTAGGCTTCTTCATCAGTACCCGTAGAGGATTAACTCGGGATATGACATGAATAGTTTGGCCAATAATGTAATGCCTTGTCTTTTGAACAGCAAACATGAGAGCTAGGCATTCTTTTTCGACTGGACTATAACGGTGTTCAGCACCAATCATAGTACGACTGAGATAGTAGATGGCTTGTTCGTGGCCTTCTTTATTCTTTTGGGCAAGTAGAGCACCCAATGAATGATCCATAGCACGGACATACATTAAGAATGGTATGCCAGAGATGGGTGGCACCAAGACTGGTGGGTTCATGAGATACCGCTTTATGTCATCAAATGCTCGTTGACATTCTTCGGTCCAAACGAAAGATACACCCTTCTTCATGAGTTGAGTGAATGGTCTGCAGCGTCCAGACAGATTCGAAATGAATCTCCTGATGTACGCAAGTCGACCTTGGAATTCTCGTAGCTCTTTTAGGTTGCGTGGAGGACGCATCTCTTGAATGGCTTTGATCTTCTCGGGATCTACGTGTATACCCTTAGAGGTAATGACGAAGCCAAGAAACTTGCCACTAGAGACACCCAAGAATGACTTGGTGGGATTCATTTTGAGTTGATGTTGGCGCATCAGATTGAAGATAGTTCTCAAGTCTTGGATGTGATCTTCCTTCAGACGACTTTTGACGGCGATATCGTCAACGTAACATTCGACTGTCTTGCGAAGATGATCTCGAAAGATGGTACTCATGGCTCGTTGGTAAGTTGCACCAGCGTTCTTGAAACCAAAAGGCATCACCGTATAGCAGTAAACTCCGCGAGGAGTGCGGAAAGAAGTGTGTTTTTCATCCTCAGGATTCATCCGAATCTGATTGTATCCGTAGAATCCATCCATAAAGGATATTCGCTCGAACCCACAGGTGTTGTCAATCATGACGTCCGTGATAGGGAGAGGAAATTCGTCTTTTGGACATGCTTCATTAAGATCCCGAAAGTCGATGCTGACTCGAACTTTGCCAGTTTTCTTCAGAACTGGGACGACATTGGCTACCCAATCAGGATGCTGCTCCTCTCGAATAAAGCCACAAGCAATGAGCTTCTTGACTTCACCGTCGATTGCGTCCATCATTTCTGGCTTGAAATGCCGTTGTTGTTGTTTGACAGGTTTTGCATTTGGCAAGATGTTCAGTTTGTGAGTAGCAACTTTGGGATCTAGACCTGGCATGTCTTCATAGCTCCAGGCAAAGACGTCAATGTATTCTTGAATAAGAAGAATTAATTCTTGCTTATCTGCTTCTGGGATATATTTGCTGATGAATATTGGACGGGGTGACCCGTTCTCTCCTACATCAATTTGAACCAATTGATCTTCAGTAGGAGGTTCTCGCTGTTCGAATCGGAGTTCCCATTGATTATCCATTCGTTGAGCCCAAGGATCTGTTTCGGGACTTTCTTCAATGTCTTCGTCATAGCCTTCTGGAAGTTCAGCAGAGACCATGTTGGAAGATACGACCAGCCGATGGACTTCACCAACACTGGTATCAGAATTCCATGATCTGGAGTCAGAAGAATTAGAACGTTCTTCACTATCAGAGTCGGAGACTGCTGGGGATAGTACTAGAGGAGAAGCATATCTAAGACCACTTTTGGTCTTGCTGTAGTATATTTCTAATTTTTCTTCTGGAACAGTCGTACGGATAGGAGTTCGTCTACCCTTGCCGTAATTGAGGCCACTCTTGAAGTCATAACCCATCTTTCGGATGATGTCTTTTGATTGTTGACTGTAACGTCAGAATTGGATATGTCATGTATCGTTACTTTTACTATCATCCGTATAACTGAATTGTTGTTCTGGTCCTTTACTAAAAAGTATTGGACTCTCGCCTTTCTTTCGAGAAGGAACAATACGATATGAATCTTTTGGATCTTCAAATGAGACTTCTGTTTGAAAAGATTGTACGACTCCCATTGTAAATGATCAAAAGCTATCTAACATATCCAAATAGCATTTAGTATGATAAATGACATCAGTATACTGGAAAGTAGATGCTTTCTCATTGATCTGTACATTCGTATTTACAGCAGGACCTTTAGCCTTAGCAGACTTGGTCAGATTGATTACAAGAGGGGGAGAAGAAGAACGTGGAGACGGATTGGCCTTGTTACGACGGAGGTCAATAACAAGCGGCTCAGAGGAGGTGAGCTCCCTTTTTTCCTTGTTATGAGATAGATCTATAATAAGTGGCTCAGAAGAGGTGAGCTATCTTTTTTCCTTGTTACGACGGAGGTCAATAATAAGTGGCTCAGAAGAGGTGAGCTCCCTTTGATCTTGATCATCAATTGATTGCTTCCGGACTGGCAAGTGAATAGCCAGTGGCTTGGAGGATTGTGGACGAGAAATACGCCCTTTGACTGGTATGATGAGAGTGTCATTAGGCACTGTTTCTTGCTCTTCTTCAGTGTCCATGGACAGGACAACTTTCATGAATTCATCCTTGTACATACGAGCATCGTTGCAATATGCTTCGACGCCTTTGAAAGGATACAGGTCGGCAACCTCTTTTTGCACCTCTCCCTTGTCATCAACATATTTAAAACATTGATGGAGAGTTGAAGGAACAATATTATGCTCATGTAAGAATGGTCTTCCCAGTAAAGCATTGTAAGAACAACCATGATTGTCAATGATGTAGAAGGTTACTTTTGTACGAAGATTGCCTATTTGGAGTTTTAGGCGAATCTTGCCCAAAGGTTCGCTTCACCCTTGGTTGAATCCAAGAATGGTGGTGATTGTACTGGAGAGACTATGCACTGGAATCTTTAACGCATCCAACATTATCTTCGGCATAATGCTGAGAGCAGACCCTGGATCTATAAGAATTCGATCGACTTTCATCGAGTTGACATATCCTGTGTAGTACAAAGGACGGTCGTGCCTGTTGTCCTCCATCAGCATGTCATCTTGTGTGAAAGTTATATTTGGAATCAATTCCAGAACACTATGACAATGAAGACAAGAAACTGGCTCTGTTGTAGGCTTCTTCAGAAGGGCTAGACAAGTTTCAGCTTGCATAAGAGCCTCACTCAGAGTTTTCCGAGTCTCTTTGGAGAGACGCAAGAGCTCAAAGATTGACAGTCGGGCCGGTGTATTGGCTAACTGAGCCAAAATATCGAAGTTGTAAGACTTCTCAAGTCCTGTGGGAGATGACTTCTTTAAGGTCTTGTCAAAGCGGACTTGTTGTTTGCCTTTGTCAGCTACCGTTGGCTTGGGAGGAATGGATACTACAACTGGTGAGGATGCAGTAGGAATATCCTCAGTGGAAGCAGGCTGCATTGGAGCAGGCTCGGAAGAAGAAGCAGGATTCTCTTGAGTTTCAGGGTAATCCTTTAGATAAGCTTTCCCTGATCTGGTACCCAGCAGGATTTCTTCAGCAACTATGGGGTCAAAAGACACTATATTGCAAGTCTTTGTCGTGCCTTTGGAACGATCTTTCTTCTTGGAGACAGAGGGAACTTCGAAATCTGAAGCAAGATCCGGATGAATCCATATAATCTTGCCGTTGTCAAGAGACAATGGGACGAGGCCTTCACTTCGTGGAGGAGGAAGATTCTCAATCTCAAGAGTAGCTTTGGGAATAGGAATGACACCGTGCTGCACCATCTGGGGCAGAAAGTCACCAAATTGGACTGAAACCATATTTGCGGTAACAGTCTTCTCGTCTTACTGCAAAGTGACAACACCAGCATTGACCAGCTCTTGTATCTTGCCTTTGAGCACGTAGCATGCTTGAGTAGGATGTCCGATGAACCTGTGATAGACACCGTACTTGGGATGATCAGTCTTACCGACTTCATCGGGCTTCTTGGGATCTGGGAGTTGAATTTTATTGCTTTTGATCAAGCAATCAAAGATGCTAGCAGTGTCATTCTCGTCAAAAGAGTACTCTACTTTCGGGCAAGGTTCCCTTGGTATAGGTGCTGAAGGAGTAGGAGTGGATGCAGGAGAAGATACGTTGACCGCCAGAGATTCTTTGTTCTTGTTCAAATTAATGTTCAAAGTTTCTTTTGCTTTGCGGTTGTTCTGGCGGTTGCCACCACCTGATGCCTGGTGTTCATCACGGTCGGGGTTAGACATTTGTACCCCCAGTTGCTTAAACTTGTCAGCGCTAACTTCAGCAGCTTTAGCATTGACAATGAAGGATGACCAATCTTGGAACTGAGTTGACCCTGTCCACATACTGATGATAGGCAGAAGATTTGCCTTACAGGTGTCTATGGTGACAGCGGCTGGAGTTCCAGGGGGCATTTTCAAAGCTTTTCGGCGGAACCTTTCGATGAAACTCTCAGCGGTTTCATTGTGTTTCTGTTTGATTTTGTTGAAAGCCGACATAGTCATGTCGTTGATCCCCTCATAGAACCATTCCAGGAAGATTTGTTTTAGGCCAGAAAAGGAGGTGATACAACCATCAGGTAAGCTTCTGTACCAATCGTATGCTACGCCGGCTAAACAACCGACGAATACTCTGGTAAGAAGAGCGTCATTTGGTTGAAGTTGGACAGTCATAACCTCAAAATGGTTGATGAACTGACTGGGAGAAGTGCTGCCATCAAACAGCGAGATGGTTGGGATCTTGTATTTCGGAGGAAATGAAACTTTCTTCCATTCAACTAGGTAAGGTTGCTTGATCCCCAACCTCTGTAAGTTGTCCTTCTCCTTGAAAGCCTCAAACTGAGTGCGTAGGAGCTTGACAGCTTCATTGGCATCTTCCACTGATGTAGAAGGAGCAGGCTGAATCACAGTGTTAGGGAAAGGAACAGCGTGATAAGCACTACCCCCAGCACCTGACTGACTGGGTGTAGGTTGGACCTGTACAGGAGGTACTTGAGTAGCTGCTACCCCCAGCCCTGCATTGACAGGCACCGACGATGCTATGATTTCAGGATTTGTAGGAGGTACGGTCGGTGGTACTGTATGCTGGGCCACAATGATGGAATGTATACTTGCGACCATTTCTGCCATGGTCTTCAGCTTGTCTTCTAACGCAGCGATCCGTTGTTCTTGACTAGCTGAACTGGAAGCATCGGGATCTTCATTGACAACATAGGCTGTCACTTCTCTGGGTACAGTGGAGGACACTGTCTGCTCCGAACTCTCGCTGTATGTATCGTAGTCGGAGAAGGAATCATCTCCTGAGTGAGAAAGAGGAAGATGACCAGAAGGCTCTTGAAGATTCCTTTGACCGATTGTGTCTCGGTTTCGGGAACGGGTATGTTGGAATACTCCTTCAGAAGATTCTTGGAGTAGATCCAAATACCGCTGGCTTGGCCTACGAGGCTTGCCGTACTTGGAGCACTTCCTACCCCCAGTGTCTCTGGAGGTCATGTTGACAGAAGCGTACAAAACCTCGTCTTCATCTTCAGACATAGATTCAGAGGTTGTAAAGTTCAAACGATCAAAGACATATCGTCTTGTTGTTTGACAACAACACTTGATGACAACTTGGTGATTGCAATGGTGTCCAAGTGGTTGCACTGGGGATGTTGAGATGTTGTCCCTTTTTTGCTTGAGGTGTTCTCGGAGATCGGGAACAGCAACGGGACGAGAAGAAGTTCGAGGGATGTGTTCTTTGACAATATTCGGAACATGGTTCCGGTTATTCAAATGTTTTGTCCCCTGAGTGTATAGGGAAGTGCTCACTTCATTGGCATAAGTGTCTAGATTCTTGATCCTGGAAGTTTGCTTCTGACGTTGGTTGTTCTTCGGCATTGGCTGTTTGCGTTTCACCGAAGTTGGTCGATTGAGATATGTTCTTAGATCAGCAAACTCACCCCCAGGGGTTTCAGTCTGAGACACTAGCAATTTTCCCTGTCTAGAGCGGGAGATCTGAAGAGTTGGGAGATCCTGGAACTCTGCCACCGGAGTAGGCAGAATACCTCTCTGATTAGTACACTTCCCTTTGGCAAGAAGAGAAGAAGAATCCTTGTGAAAAAGGGTTCTTGTACTGACTGGTGCCGGAGCACATTCAGTTTGATCTTCTACGGTAAAAATCGAGGAAGACTGAGAAAAGACCAAAGGGCCTTTTCCTTTGTTTTGTGACGAAGGGTTAGCTAAAGAGCGTTTCCCTCTGTTGTCTTCCAAGTCACGGGACGAGGAAGTTTGAGAAAAGACCAACGGGCCTTTTCCTTTGTTCTGGGGAGGAGGAATAGCCAAAGGACTACCTCCAGTGGATTGCGCAGGAGCAACAGGGTGCTTGGGCAGAGGAGCAGAGCTTTTCTCTTTGCTATGAGAAGAAGAGAGTTTAGCCAAAGGGCTGTCACTCTTGGATTGCGCTGGTACAGTTTGCGCATGGGTTGATGGCGCGCTGGCCACTTGCGCATGAGTAACTCTGGCAGAGGGTGCACTGGTTCTAGCCACAGAGATTGTGGTTTGTGCATCAGGAGTTCTTGCTTCAGAGTGTTTAGGATGCACTCTAGTTGCTGGAATGTTGGTTTGCGCAGGAAGAATTGCTGCTAACTGCGCCAGGGGCATAGGAGTCTTATACTTTGACAAGGCAGCATAAGAAGTAGCAGACTGTGCACGAGTAGTTGAGACAGATTGTGCAGCAGTTGAAATAGCAGATTGCGCATCAAGCTTGGTGGCAGAATGGACAGACTGCGCAGCAGTCTTGCTGGCAGACTGTGCAATAATCTTTGAAGCAGACTGTGCCACAGATTGTGCAGCAGCCTTGGTGGCAGAACTGCCAGACTGTGCAGCAGTCTTGGGGACCCACACTGGGCGCACTTTGCTCGTGGCAGAAGTTGTCACAGTGCAAGGAGTGGTCCTGAAGTTGATCATGGCTTCATAGGCCGTCTGGTTGACCTTTACAACCAGCGTCTTCTGCGTCTTTCCGATAGACGCAACTTCACATTGAGTTGTTACTTCCTCGTCGGAGGAGAAAGTCGTCCCCAGCAGAGTCGCCATTTTGTTTGCAAAAACAAAAGTATGAAACTTTATTGATACAAACTTTGTAAAGATTACAAGAATTCTGGAAAAGGTACAACTGTAGGAATCCAATCTAGAAGACGATTGCTTTATCCCTTGGACGATGTGAACTTTGAAGACGATAGCCTCGGAAGTTGAAGTTGAAGGCAAAAGCCTCGGAAGAATGCAGCAGCACTTGGGCAAGAACACCTGAACTCTCTGATATTTCTAAACTTTATGTCTGATCCCCTTGAATGAAGACTTGAAACTCTATTTATAGAGTTCTGAAAATAACTAACTTTTAGTTATTCTGGATGGCGCAAGTTGGATTGCGCATCTGTGGACTGTGCAGGCAGTTGTTGGATCGTGGGCCAACTGTCTTGGACACATAGCATCTTTTGATTGAAATGCGCATGATCGTGCATAGACGGTTTCCACGTAATGAACAATTGATGGCATGAATGCTACGTATACTTTTGTCAGTTATCATGATGGAGTGCGCAACATGAGTTGCGCTGACTTCGGATTGCGCTGGGCTGGATTGTGCAGTAGACATGCTGGCAGATTGCGCTGCATGTACAGCTGTCTACACGTCCTCGAGCGCTGTGCGGCGCAATAAGCGAACAGTCTTCTCGTAAAACACGCTGTCAGTTGTCAGAAGATTTGATTATGTCAGGTAATGATGACTTTTGCCACGTCAGCATGCGCAGTTGAGAGGAAGCGCAGTCCAGTATGCGCAATCTGAATGATGCGCAATCTGATGTCTGTGCAGTTCATTTGAATGATGCTTTTCTTGATCTTTATGACTTTGTTGATGGGTACAACTTGATTTTTTAGGACCTACACCTAACCGCACGGGTATCGTTGTAGAGTTGTGCATATCGTACCCTGTACACCAGTACTCATTCTGAATGACCATGATCCACGGCATGAGATTTCACTCAACATAGAGACTATTAAGTTAAATAAAATAATGATTGCATGGAGAGAATGGATTCTCGAGTTTTTACATGGCAGCCCTCTTGGGACTAGTAGTACCCGACAGGCCGGTTGGTCCCCACAGATACTGTAAATCTGCCACATGGGCAGGGAGCGGTATCTGGTTATATTATCTATTGTATATTGTATATTGATGACGGGCGTCCCGCCGGGACTCGTCTAATTCATGATTGGCGCAATTGATTGACTGGATAAACTAGCATTGTTTGCACATAGTAAGAACTGAGGAATCCCTATTGCATAATTCCAGGATAACCTGGAACTTATAGTAGCAAGCCGTAGTAGTTGCATGGCCGTTTAAGCTGATTTGTTTGTGTAATGTCTCTATTCTGATGACTAACTATGATGATCGGAATATCAGGACATGACGGGTCAACTTCTGTCCTTGTTTGGTTGGGAGGTTGATTCGAAGTGTCGTGATGTGATATGAATCCCTGTAGTCAGCAGAGATCTATTTATTATGTTTCCTATTACTGGTTTTACTCCTCATATCGTGCTTCCTTGCGGTACTTGCTATTAGAGGTCTAACCTCTCTGGTTTTGCATAACCAGATTTAGAGCCGGTTTCCGAGGATCCAGCTTACTTCTACCTCCAAGATGGTCAACACTAGAGGGATGATCGCAGGAGGACTCGAGTGGGTTCCTTACTTCCCCGCTCGTTTTGTTAATTACTTTATACTTGCCGTTTGGTACCGACATGTTAGTCGGATTATCTTGTACCTACTTTTGCATAATTGTAACTAAGTCAGGCTGCAGCTGATAACAATTGTGTATACTTACTACATCTTCTGGCTGTATTTTGTAAAGCCAGATATCAAGAACATTTTGACTGAGCGTTTGGGACGCCTTACTGCTTTATCTCACATGTTCTCTATTTTTGTTTCTTGTTTGAATGATTGAGACAATAGATGTTGAGTGACCATAGAGAGACTTTTATGTAGTATGCACCCCCTCGTCTTATTAGACAGCATTGATCGTATTATACGGTATTTTTCTACCCGTAATACGTAGCTGGCTGAGTCATTCCCCCGCTCTCCAGTATTCTGGTTCTGGGGTGTGACACCTATAAAACCTCCTCTTCATTCGCCCAATGTCATGAGAAACAGTAGCCGCCAGCAACTTATCTCCTCCACCGTTTTCGAATTCTTCATCTACCATATTCACCTTATTTCACCATTTGAGCTAGCAAAGTAACTCCCTCTCCTTTATTCTCCACAACACCATCTTCATGCTTCTACTCGTTCTTCCTTTTCTTCAATTCCCCATTATCACCAACAACCAGAAGGAAGAAGAAATAGCAGCGGAGGCAACGTGAAGCACCAACAACGATAGCCGAAAGCTTTACGCACTCAACCATTCCCTCTGCATGTCGCAAAAATGTCTATTCTTGACCGATAGCAGCTTCACACGACACGTGCAGGGTGCCAGATTTACCTCCTAGCCGTTCACACGTCGAAATTGATATTTCAACACACGTAGATAGTTCTTATTCCAGTTATTTCATCTTGATTTTCACCACTTGCCATGGCATCCTAGTTACATGTTTTTCTTCGGTTGATACATCTTGTTGTAGAGTTATCTGCTTGCTTTCTAGACATGCCATGATATCAGTTACTAGCTTGTTCATTTCACATATGTTATTTTCATGTCTTGTTTTATTGTATTTTTATTTGTCGTCGGTTTGTGTGTTTGTTCCATTCCTGACTGAAAACCAATATTTTTCAGGTTAGCTGTGGCTTCACTTAGCATTGGAAGATACGGGTGTACTTGCAGGCAAAAATCTAGAAATTAGATAGATGTGGTATCAATTTTATTAATTGTAAGAACCTTGTATTTTCTTTAAATATAAATGTTGTAATCAATTTAGAAATATGAATGAGCAATAAATGTTATATTTATGTCATTTTGAGCATCTTGGTCGTAACAGTGTTCTACCGTCGACTCTGCGGCGTAGGCTGGCTTGGACACGTCTCGTATCCGAAAAGTGGGTGCGGGTCGTGACATGTGTATGGAGAAATTTCAAGTACTGACACGAAGGTGGGCAGGTTCAGGAGTTCGAATCTTGTGAGAACCGTACCGTCCGTTTGGTTGGGCCAGCCAAGGGTGAAGAAGCTCGTCGGAACGTGAGCATGAGTGAGCAGCAGCAGAGCGGCTCATGACAGATCGCTAGCTCCAGGGAGGTCGTCGAGCTCCGTGGAGGTTGACAAGCTCATGGAAGTTAAGGTCGTAGTGGAGTCGAGTCCCTTCGATGGAGTTGAGATCGAGTCGTCGTCATGTAGAGTCCCTCCGGTCGTAGTCAAGTTTCGGTCGAGTCGAGTCCCTCCGGTCGAGTCGAGTCGAGGTCATAGTGTCGTCATCGTGTCCTCGAGTTCCCCTCGTGGTGTCTTTCCACCCTCGTCGTCGTCGTGTCCTCGAGTTGGAAGAAGGAAAAGACACAACATCTCAGAGAGGGGGAGAAAGAAAGAGCAAAACCGAAGAAGGGGCTGCTCTGTGAAAGCAAAACAGAAAAAAGAGCTCACTCTTCTGGAGAGTGAGTGAGAGAGAGAGTGAGAGAGAGAGAGAGAGGAGAAGGGGGGTGGTTTGGTGGGTGGTGGGGCCTACTAAACAGTACCAAAAACAAAAAAAAATATTTCAGAAAACATGTTTTGGCTGCTCTGTGAAAGCTGCACTATAAAGGTATTTTTAAAAAAAAAAGTTGAGAAAGCAAAATCAGACAATGACCTGCCAAACACAAATTTTTATCTGTTTAATGTTTTCACCCAAAAAATTACGTTTTAACGCGTAACCAAACATGGCCTAAATTTCTTAGTTTTCATTTGTCAAACATGTCCTTTAATAGGCACATTTTTGAAACGATTACATATAATTCCATCATATATAAGTCCCTCAATATTTTTTATTTTATTATAAAATACAATAACAACTAGTTATAAGAGCTATCAATGTTGCGAGTAAGAGTAACACAAAGATAAAGGACTCCCTCATTTCTTATTCTTTCATCCTTCCCCTACACCAACTTCATCTTCCACTCTGAACTCATTGTCACCAACTTTTCTCGTCCCTTACTCTCCTTCCCCATCCCCTCTCTTCGACAATGCCATCCCTCATCCTCTCTCTTCAACAATGCCTTCCCTCATCCTCTTCATAACTCTCACATTTCTCTCTTCCACATCCTTCGTACCCATCTTCATCAACAACAACAAGCTTCTTCTTCTTCTTCTTCAGCCAGACCTTTTCAACACGTTCACCCGATAAGCACAAGAGAGGAGAAAGAAGAGGATATAGGACACGAGGGAGGAGGAAAGGGTTGTTAGAGACATGGGTAAAAATAATGTAACTTTTTTATTATTTCTTTTATGTTGACGAATCATTCTCAATAACTTCACGAGGATATAAGTTTTTAGGACCACCTAAACAATTTTGCTAGTGATTTTGAGGATATGTAAGAAACACCACAAGCTTTGCAAGCCATACAAAATAAGGAAGACCAAAGGAGCATATATACAAATAATTTGTTTGTAACGTTGCAAATTTACTGCATCTTCAACATGAAACGGTGTATTAGAGACCACTCCATTATTGAAGACGATCGACTGAAAATACTTGATGACGTGTTTCGTTTGAATAAAGTGGAAAAAAATAAAATAAAATTTAAATGTCAATGTTCGATTCGAGAGGAAAAGGAGAACAAATGGATCATATTATTCACTTTAGTTTCTCTTTATCTCCAAAACAATGGACAAATTTATTTTCCTCCCTCTCTACAACAAGCAAATTCCAACCGCTACTCCCTCCTCCCCATCCTCCTTCACACACTGTAGCCATTACCGCTTGCATATCGCTACAACCATACTATCTTCACATTTGCGCCAACCATCACATTTGTACCTCCGTTGTTGTTGTCTCCACTTAAACGTGTTCATGGCATAAATGCCACTGCATGCACCCTTGGCATTGTTATCTGACATATGTCATGCTTATATACACTCCACATGGTGTTGCATCGAGGACATGCACCCATCGGCGAGTCGATGAAGTCATCGTCCGACCAATTGGCAAGAAGGGAAGCTGTTTGATGTAATGTGATGGTGATAAAGATGGAATCGGTCGTAACTAGTATATTTTACAAAGAGTTATGAGTAATTAGTTTGACGTTGTCATAAAATTATACAAGTTTTTTTATGGTGCTCGGCGTAGTGCTCAGATTTTTTTGTGCACACCGCATTGTATGCCTTTTGAGTCCACTGTCCCTCAACTCCCATCATAAATGGAAGGAATAATACGCTCCCTTGGCTCGATCCATTGATCTTTCGTCACCTAACCAGAACTTTTATGCCTCTCCCAGCTGATCACAAAGGTTATCCGGGTTCGACATTATACAAGTTCATTAGGTTTCTTTCCAATTTTCTTCAACAAAATAACCAAATATTTTCCATTTTATTTGTCTCTTTATTTTCTTTATTTTTCATTTTTTAATAATTTTCTCACCTATCAAACACGAGCTAAGAGCGAATCTAAAATAACAAACTGTGACAAATGTCAAATTTTTTAAATTAGGGCTTCTTTGATCAATGTACAATTTTGGACTTTCATCCCACTTATTAATACTAATTTGTCTTTACATTCCATTTTTTTATTTTATTAGACTTACATCCCACTTTTTGTTATTTGTTTTGTCACGAATATATTCCGTGATAAAAAATGGAATATAAGTAATAAAATTTAAAAGTTGAATGTAATTACAAATTTATAGTAATATGTGGGATGCAAGTCAAAAAATAAAAATTAGGCTCCCTTGTCTTGCGGCAAGCATGAGGCATTATTTTCCATGACAGAGTTTCAGCCCAGTGGGCTTTTGTGGTCAACCGTCAAAAAACAAATTCCACCCGACCCGCATCCGAGAATAAAATAAAATAAAATAAAATAAAATAGCCATCCCGTCCCAAATTCTTTACTACATTTTTTTTTTCATTCTCCCCTTTCCTCCTTCTGCCACTTCCCAACTCCCCCAAACCCTAACCCTAACCCTAGTGTTACCGGAACGATCGCCCTGCGGTTCCGCCATCGCTAGGGTTTACCACGCTGGATTTCCTCCAGTCCCCCCGAAGAATCCCCACGCGCCGCTGGTCCAGCGGCTTCGTCGACTAGCGCCATTTGCAGGAAGATTCGGTAATTTCTAGGGTTTGGGTTGGGGTTTCTTGCTGCCGATGTCGAGGCTGGGTCAGGGGTGAGGCGGTTCGCTACGGGCTCGATTGGATGGCATTGGGAGATCTGATGGCGTCCCCCCTCTCCTCCTCCTCCTCCTCATCGCAGCTTTCGTCGGTGCCGACGGTCATCGTGACGGACCACATGGACGAGCTCGCGCGGAGGGAAGAGAATCCGGCGGCGGGGGCGGCTGCGACGAACAGCATGGCGTACTTGCCGCAGACGGTGGTTCTCTGCGATTTCCGGCACGAGGGGTTCGAGGAGTGCGTCCCGTCGGGGCCCTCGGAGAGCGGGCTGGTCTCCAAGTGGCGGCCGAAGGATCGGGTAATCTGAGTCCTCACTTTCTTTGTACAATTCTAAGCAAGGTTGAGAAGAATCGTTAATCTTGCACTTTAGTTCTTCTTTTCCCTTGTTTTTGGTTAAATTAAAGCAATCTTTTTTAGTAGGCTTCGAAATGGGAAGTACCGACACCGGCATGAATAAACGCAAGGTTGTGAAAAGCGCTAGGCGCTAGTCGGGTGGGCACCCGCCACCTAGCGTCTAGCCCGCCTAGGCGGTTCAAAATTTTGTTTTCTTCCAAAAAATCCTATTGAAAATTGCAGAAGTCCATAAAACCCAAAAATATGCATAGTCGGACGTCGGGAGGAATAGATGAGCACCTAGGCGGGCACCAGCCGTCTAGCGCCTAGGTGCTGTCTAGGCGGCCGCCTAGACCGCTTTTTAGAACAGTGAATAAACGTCATAACACGAATATGGTGACAATGGCACAAATAGAACATGCCATGAAATGAAGACGGGGACACGTTCACAACACTGTCCCTGGTGTGTCCTGGTGTAATTTGGAGTGTAAGTGTCGAGTCTAATTTCCAGACATGGCAACCATTTTCGAGTGTCCGTTCTTGTTTGTAGGCAATAATTGCTTTTCCATGCCACTGCTTTTAGAGTTGGTACATTAGTTTCTTGTAGGTTTCCTTCAAGGAGTTGGTTTAGGGCACGAAATTGCTCATAGAAGGTATACGCCAGGGAGCTGTGTAGATTTGGCATCAAAGTAGAGATCGTAAGAATTGGATTTGAAGGGGGCAAGGATGAGAATCACAAGAGGGTCTTATGACTCTTTATCCCGAAATGGCTTTGGCTACTTGCAGATTTTAGTGTAAGGATTCACGAGGGAGTTGAGAGAAAGTTACATACTTTATATTTACAAATAGAGTACTTAATCTCATATTAATACATCTTATAAGAAAGTCTAGTTGTCTACAATAGTCAACCCACCATCGTCAAGTTGTCTACAATAGTCAACCCACCATCGTCAAGGTTTTTGCACAAATATCGGCATTGACATGTGGTGAGAGGCCAAGGCCAGGCCAAGCCAAGCCAAGGTCTTATGACTGTACCCTGGTACTTGTTTAACATTTCTTTTGTAATGAAGGACGTCCATTCTTTATGTAACGGAGGTCATCAATTGATATATCACATTGTATCTAAAAGCTGATAACTAGGAAGAATGGGCACTTCAAACTTCGAACTCGGTGTTGTGTCCATGTTGGGCACAAAATAAACACTCCAAAAATACACTATGATACACCACCAGTCCTATATTTGTATCATGTCTCATCATATTTTTAGCCGTGCAACAAAGGTTGGCAGATGCAATGCATTTCAAGAGGAATGTTTTTATCATAATTATCCATGACTTATTCATTTGGATGGGCTCCTCTATGGATCATATGAAAACTCCATAAAAGAATGGACAAAGGCTCTCGACATGACATCAACCTCTATGTTGGTGCCAATTCCTAGGGATATAGCTATGAGCATGAAAGGGCTATACCATACCTAGATTACCAGTTGGCGGGTAGGTAGACCTACATTACAGCTTTACAGTTTAAGGTCATGAAAGCATGCAACCAAGTAGCACCCTCCAAATTCCCCTAGGTTATAAAGAGGCAAGGTGATAGAATTAGTTATAGACTTATAGGAACCACATTCATTTTAAGAGAGAATATCTTAGTAAATGTAATATGATAAATTCTGGGGACGTCACTTGGTATAATGATAAGAACTAGAAGTTGCATCCTGTGGTATGCAGGTTCAATATTTTGAATAGCCTCCTCTACATAGGAGCAAAGCATGGTGCTCTGCTTGCACAATAGAAGATGGGGGTTTGAATCTCGGAAATCTCTCCATAAATTTGGGGTAAGTTTCTAATACATCTTGTACTAGTCCATACACTGTGCACTAGTAGGAGCCGCGTGGAACTCGTATGTGCTTTTCTTGAACATGATAAACTCAAAAGAATTATAAATGGGCTTGCACATGATTAACTCAAAAGAATAGTGAAGTTATTTTAACTGATTGAAAACTTTATATGTTAGACTTTATGACAAATGGGGGCAAGACAACGCATTTTGTGGTTGTTACCTAAAATTTACATGTCTCTCGTAGAGTCTTAGCTAACTAGGCTGTCATACTGTTACATGGACAAACTTTATTTTCTGTTTGCATCACTGTTCAAATATTATCCTTTTGAAATATTACATTTATTTTGTAATATCCAACTTTTGGTATATCACATTGCTCTTTACTTTTGGACAGTTTTGATATATAAAGTGAACATGGTAATAACGAATGTTGTGCCATGTAAAAATATAATTCTAAAATCATCCCCCGCTTATGGGGAAAGCAGTTCGTGGGGTGGGGTAAAGGTTTGGTAACTTTGGTTGATGATCTTGGTATTAGGACACAAGCTTTCACACTTCAACACATGCACGAGGTATATGCCAGGAGAACTCTCCAAACTCTAGACACAAGAGTATAACTATATATGTGTGTTTTTGTAACTACAACAACAAACAAGAAGGAAGCCTTGGCTATTTGAATCCTTTTCTTTAAGTGCCATGTCCAATGTAAGACCGACAAAAACCATATCCTTTGTTAAAACTTCAACCTATGTTCATTTAGGCCTACCTCTGGTCCTAGCGTCTCTTCGACTACTATCCTATCGCACCTTTCTGGAACATCTATTGGTATGTGTTGCACACATAGTTGTCGGGATCATATCGGATCGTAGAATCGCAAAAAGGTCCGAATCGGATCGGGACCCAGATTTTGAAACATAAGTTCCACAGTTAAATCCATAAAAAAATAAAAAATATGGACAGCTTATATCTTTGTTATAGTATACGTACTTGAGGTATAGAACATCAAAGCAAGAATGTTAGAACACTACATCACAAAACATACTTAAATTCTCCAATATATTAAAATACCATTCTCGAAAGAGTAGCAACTTTGCAAGCAAGAACAAAGTAGGGAAAAAAAACTAAAATACATCAAATAAATTTTATTACTAGTCTCACTTTCACTTAAACTAGAGAGGATTTTCGTTGGAATCATCCATATAAAGAATATTAGCCTTTTCTTCTTCATCCTCTTCCTCCTCATCTAAGATACAATCATCCACATGGATCTTACAACGGTTGGATGAGAGGCCGTCAAATTATGTGCTTCTATTTCTCCTTGGTTGTAGAAGTCCAACATACAAATGGAAAGGAATTCGAGTGAGTAGAGAGGGAGAAGCTAAATTTTTATATTACTAGGGTTTTGATAGATACGAAAAAAAGAGAAGTTTAGATCTAATAAAGAGACAATGGAGTGGTTTAATATAGTAGGAAAGGGGCCTCTAACTTGTAATAGTTAGTTTCAAACCCACCCCGCAGTTGATCCGGATTGTACGTACCGGGCGGTCCCTGGTCTTGTGCGATCTAGGGCTGCGAGTCGGATACAATAGGCAACGATCTGGACCGGATTGTGAAATTCTGACAACAAAGGTTGCACATGTCAAAACCACCTAAGGCGATCTTCTCTCGTCTCGTCCTCAACTTGCGCCACCTCAAACTTCCCACATATACCCACAAATACATTTATTTCTTATCCTATCTTCTATATACTCATTTTTCATTTCTTATTTCCGCTACTATAATTTTCTTGACATGTTCCATAATTGTCCACACTTCTATCTGTAAAGGTTACTAGTCTTATACCAGTCTTAAGGATTTTTTTTCATCTTCTAAGATATCTTGCAATCACAAATTGGTTATCTACTCTATAAACCTTTCTTTATAAATTGTGTAGTCTTACCTCCATGTTGTTGAAGAAATTATGCAATTTCAACATTTTTGATTTTTGATTTTTGATTTTCAGCAGTATTTATTAGAGTATACAACACTGTCAGAGAATGGCAACTTTTTGTTCTGATCGTTGTCGAGATGTTCTTATTATATGACTCTACCTTGTTTGGTTATTTCTTAAAGCCAGTCCCACAGCTTCAAGGTTTCATAGCTGTTGTTTATATTAATTTTGACATTAAGGATAATCAAGTATCTGCTATTAGTTGCAACACATTGGTCTATTCTCTATGATTTCTATCTAACTTACCTCAAAACTTTTGTAGAAGGATGGGTGTTAAACACAATCCATATTTTTTTGTAATGTTTAGCTGTGCAACTGATATCGGGTGTGTGGGAGAGTCATCGTTAATTTTTATCTTCCATAGTGGGTTGACTCAAGGTTTCTTACTGCAGATGAAGACAGGATGCGTGGCACTTGTATTATGTTTAAACATTGGTGTCGATCCACCAGATGTGATAAAAATTTCTCCTTGTGCAAGAATGGAATGCTGGATAGGTAAAGTGTGTCCATACAGTTCTTCCTATCAATGTCCTGTAAATGGTCTTTATGTTATTTTCTTCCTTCACTGGATGATAGTTATTATTATGTATTATGTATTATATTTATTGAAAAAAATGTGTTAGGAGAGAGAATAATCATCCATGTCCAAGTTCTCCTCCCTTTAAAATAGTAGAGTTGGATACTGGTAAGTAACGGGGTCAATTCGTCAACCCAACAAGCTAATATATATAAGATAATGCATATAACGCAATAAGCTAATATACGTAAATCTGTTTAACATTTTCCCTGAAGCAGAAGATCTAGTAGAGATCAAGGGTTTAGTAAACATATCTACAGTCTGATCCATGGTACACATAAGGTGTGTAAATATTCTTATTCACGATTGCCTCCTGTTTCCTCGAACAAAATGTCATCAACCTATGTGTGTTTGACCCTTTCATGAAAGATCAGACTGCTTGCTACATACATGTGGTATTTCCAGTTATTTCTCCTTATTTCTAATATCTCAAACCAAAGTCCTAGTCATAGACTGCAACTACAAGCTTGACTCAACTTACCTGCTACAAACTCCTATTATTACTCTTGTGTCCTCTCCCCCTCGTCACCTCGAGTCCCCTCTCTCCCCATGTGCCTTTTGTTATCCTTATTGCCTTGCTGCCTTTTTCCTCCGCTAAGCTTGACTACTAAAGGGTAAAGTGCATATAAACCCTCCTTAGATTCGAGAAAAATGCAATTAAAGATTCCTTGATTTGAAAAACCAATTACGCTTCAATTATGCTTAAATGACCCCCTAATTAGACTTTTCTGTTAACTGGTGTTAAGTCGGGACTGTGATGACCATTTTACCCCTGGATATAACCAACCACAATAATTTGCCACTTGATTCTCTACACTTACTAATAAAATCCAAAGCTATTTACTGCAGTAAAACTTGGGACGTTTAAATCTATAGTCAGAAATTTTATATTTCTAAAAATTTATTATTAATTTTTTTTTTCCATAAATTAATTTTTATTTAACAAATATATAAATATTTTTTGGGAAAACAAAACTGATAAATACAGAAAACAAAAAATCAATTCTTAAAAAATTGGAAATGATGAAAAAATGAAAAAAAATACCAAACAAAAAACAAAAAATACTATTAAAATATGAAAAAAATGAAAAAAAAGACAAAACATTCCAAACAACCAAAAAAATGAAGATAAATCTTAAACAATGAAAAAAACAAAAAGAAAAAACTATACAAATTTGAAAAAACAAAAATATTAAAAAAATGAAAAAAAATTACCCAAAAAAATAAGTCACTCTTAAAAATTTAAAAAGGATTCTTAAAAAGATGAAAAAAGAAAAAAATACGAAATAAGAACTAAAAAAAAAGGAAACAAAAAACAAAAGATTAAAAGACAAGAAAACTAAACAAAAAACAAAAAAGAATTTACTTGGGCAAAAAGTTGACTGGGACAAAAAAATAACCTCCCATTCTTAAAAAGATAGAATTCTCATGCTTGACGTAATTTTTGAAAATGAATGTTTATAATCTAAATAGTAGGTTTTTATCTTAAATTTTCTCTGGGGAAAAATCGTTTAACAAACGTCCGGTTAGTCCTGAACTATCCATCCATTTCTCTTAGGGCCTGTTTGATAAACCGTATTTGGAGCTGGATAACTATAATTAATATTTTTTAAATAATATTTAACTAATATTTAATTTATTATTTTATTAAATGTTTTTTTTATTATAATCATAATTATTAATTATTAATCATAATTATATAATTTATTAATCATAACTATAATCTTGATTAATAATTTATTAATTAATATCAGTTTTAATCATAACTAATAAATTATTAGTCTTAGTACAATCTTAATTAATAATATTTTAATCACACCCATAGAATCTTCATCCAGGTTTTGTTGGTGTCCATGAAGTCTTCAATACATTAATTGAGTTCAAATAAGTAAAGAAAATGAAGATAAAAAAAATAATGTTAAAATTAGAAAATTTTTCAACAAACCTGTCCAAAATTTATAAAATAGGAAGCTTGTATGTTGGCTTTGAAATCCATTGTCTATATATAGAGAATGAAAGGGAGTAGCCACTTGGCTAACGTTACCAAGTTAGGGGTATTTTGGGTAGTCCATATCCTGAATCTATGCAGTTAAAAACGGCTTTTTCATGATAACGGTCCAATAGAGTTATTGTCTTATTGATATATCACTGATATATCGGATTTATAATAGTAAATATCAGTTTGCATTTTTAACACAATTTTTATATATGAACAACACACTTAATAGTTATCTATTATAAAATATGCAAGAAGAATTTCTTAAAGCATTAAAACTAAAAGGTTCATACCCAAACCAACATTACAGTATAAAAAGTACCACTTCAAAACAGTTCAACTAATATGAAAACAAAAAAGATGCCAGCACACTTGATTGCTGGTTTGTTTCTACAGGAATTCAGGGACAAAAAATTTGAATAAAAAGGAAGACACGGCAGCAGAAGAAAACACAACAGAAGAAAAAGAACAAGAAAAAAAACGTAGCAGCAAAAAGTGAAGAAGAAGAAGAAAACGCAGCAGGCTAGCAGCAGAAAGTTTAGAAGAATAAGAAGAAAAAAAACGCAACAGCAACATGTTACACATCAGAAGAAGAAGAAGAAGAAGAAGAAGAAGAAGCGTACCAGCAGCAACATCTTTTTTTTCTTCTTTCTTTTCCTCTCTCGCGAAGAGCAGCAACAGCCTTTTTTTTCCTTTTCCGGACGATTCTGGACTTAAGTAAACCTAACTGTGATATATCGGTCATATTGGCTGATTTTATCGGTTCTGATATTTGATCGATTTTTCCCCAAAAAAATCGGTTCGGGACCGATACCGTTATATATCAGTTAATAACCGACATATAACGGTTTTTAACTACATAGCCCTTAATTTCAAAAGGAAATGCATGTAACTGCTACTTCTAACGTCTCCTTGACAGGAAGGGCCGTTATAAGCAAGTCAAGTTTTGCGGGAGGTGTTAATTGCTTAAGTTTTTTAAGGAGTTTTATTTTGCTAACGAGACAAATCTAAGGAGGGTTTATATGCTCTTTACCCACTACTAAATACTAACTACTAAGGCAGTTTAAATCACACATTGGTAGCAACGTCACTTATCTGTGTTTGGCGACGGTGCCTTTTCTTGTTTGATGTTATTAGCCGAAGACGACTCCCTACTCTTTATACAATAACAAAGTCTTTATGCCAAATTTTTGGGGTGGGCTTTTCGAATCTTATTCTTCCATTCGGCTCTTTGAAAGGCCATTTTCTCTGTAATGCTAACAAAAATCATATCTTTTAACACTCAAACCATGTTCGTCTAGGCCAACCTCTAGTCTAGCGGCTACATCAACAACTATATTTCGCTCAAGGGATTCTATTGGTCGGCGTTGCATGTCCAAACTACCTAAGACGATTTTATGATCGTCTTCATTTGGCGCCACTCGAACTTCCTTCAGATACACTCATTTTTTATCCTATCATTTGATGAATTACCACTCATCCATCTTAGCATTCTCATTTCGGCTACACTTCCCATGGATATACTCATTTCTTATCCTATCATTTAGTATTGTAATGTTGTACAACACTGTGATTCATAAAGCATGATTGGTCTTATAGAGTCTTGTAGATTCTTTCTTTCAACTTTAGAGGTATTTTGCGATCACAAAGTGCTCCAGAAGGACTCATACATTTCAACCATTCTGTATTAATTCAATCTCTCTATCATGATATTAATTCAATCTCTCTATCATGATGAATAATTGATCCTAAATTCCGAAAACTATTACTCTTTAGGTATCTTATTACGATCTATATGGACTCCCTCCACATTTCTCTTTCGACTTCTGGTTGAACTTGCATTCTATACTTTGTTTTTGTTCCACTAATTTTAAACCCTTAGGCTTTCCTACTCTTTCTGGACTGGAAAATTTGTCGGAGGATAATCTGTTTTGTATTCTGAATTTCTTTACTGCAGCATTAGCATCATCTGTTTTCTATGTCAAGTGTATTAAATCGTTATGCTTTGCTGGCCAAACATGGTTAGCACTCATACAATATAGCCAAATGCGTCGGATGCATCAGTTCCTGTATTATGTAGATACGTTCAATGACCTGCCATTAATCACATATTGCATTCCTCCATTCTGAATGGTTTAATTTCTGAACATAATCCTCATAAGAGAATTTTTTATCTGTAAAAATATCATAAGATTCTCGCTCTCTTTACTTCAAATAATTCTTCCTTTCTACAACAATAAAGTCTTCATCCAAAATTTTGAGGTCGGCTATAAATGATGCTGCCTTACTCTTAAAAGAAATTATAAGTATACACAAGATTGTCTGTCTGTATTATTGTAGTATACATGTTTCAGATTTCATTTAATTTTGCACTTGCAACCCACTGAAAACTATCATTTTGAAACTTTTTGGGGTTGTAATCTCACTTTCCTTTCTGTGGATGATGTTTGGTGAATTGCAGCAGTATGTACTAGGATCATTTATGCATGTTTATATTGGTGTTGTAATTAAGATTTGTATGCTTTCTAAACTATTAGTGTATATCACTGACTTCGGGTGCCTTCATTCTTGTATCCTTTGAAGGCTCCAACTTCTGTTTTCTCAAATTTCTCAAGAAGCATCCACGTTTCAATTTATTAGTAATATTCTGCCACTACAATAGTAGAAATATACATAATGTGTGATTGAAAAATGAGCAATGACTATTTTATTTATCTTTGGTTTTTGTACAATGCACTTATGAAGAGCAATATTAGGGGAGTTACCTAAATGGCACCACCTTGAGACTGATATACATATCGCTCAAAATAAAATTTATGAGGGTTCAATTTAGGAGCACATTTAAGAATATTCAATATCTGTTGATTCTCACTTGGCATGAGGCATAGTAAAGATAATGACCTATCAACTTAATATATCTAACTTCGTTCCTTTGCAAATGAATATAAGCTTGTGTTCTTTCTGCGTTTGCTAGATCCATTTTCTATGGTTGCAACAAAGGCTCTTGAGACAATTGGAAAAACTTTGCACGCCCAATATGAACGGTGGCAACCTCGTGTAAGTGTTACAATTTTTTTATGCTTGGTTTTGAAACCTGGGATATTTTTTCCAGTCAAAATTGTAAGATCTAATGTATAGCAACAGGCTCGTTATAAACTTCAACTTGACCCTTCTGTGGAGGAAGTGAAGAAGCTTTGTACCAATTGTCGCAAAAATGCTAGGTCGGAAAGAGTCCTGTTCCATTACAATGGTCATGGAGTACCGAAGCCTACAGCCAATGGTGAAATTTGGGTGTTTAATAAGGTTGATTTCTTTTTTAGTTGTGTTCAGTATTATAGTACCTAATCCAATATTGCTGTTTATATTAATTCATGAACTGTGTTCAGAGTTATACACAATATATTCCATTACCTATCAGCGACTTGGATTCATGGCTGAAGACACCGTCAATATATGTTTTTGACTGCTCAGCTGCAGGGATGGTTGTTAATGCTTTTATTGAGGTTGGTACGACCAAATCTATTTCTTGCTTTATTGGTGCCCATGAATTATTTGATGCAGTGTAATGTTTGTTTGATATTGGCTTTATTATCTTTCTTTTTGTAGCGTCAAGATTGGAACCCTTCTGGTGCTTCTTCTTCTTCTTCTTCAAAAGACTGCATTCTGCTTGCTGCCTGTGAAGCACATGAGACTCTTCCACAGAGTGCTGAATATCCAGCTGATGTGTTCACATCCTGTCTCACTACACCTATTAAGATGGCTCTTCGGTGGTTAGTCCTCTTTCATCTTCATAATAGTATCTGCATGCCTTGTTATCCCTTATTGTTACATGCCTTGTTATCCCTTATTGTTACATGCCTTATGTTTTCAAACATAAGACTTTTACTTTACAGTGTATGCAGATGTTGCAGTTTTTACGACCACACACTCAGTGTGTATGCAGATGTTGCAGCTTTTACGACCACAGTGTGAAACCTTTATTTCTTGTTGCCATGCAGTGTGAAATTTGCATGTTTATGTAGGCCACGATGACAGTATAGTGCCCATTAGGCCCAACATTTTCATATTTTTGTGTTTGCGTCTCTGTAAATGCTCGTTGCTAGCAAGCCTCTACTGTCAATTTAGAAGTTTGTTTGACATTGATCAATGACCATACTCTGACCATTGGTGTTCCAACTTTTCTCTTCAATTTGTTATATAGTTCTTCGATATCTCTTGGAAAATTTCAAGTCTGTTTATTGTTTTCATTGCAACATAGTTTACATCATAGGAAGCTCAGATTTACACAAATTGCCAAATTGTGAATAGTACCTTTCTGTTAATGTTGTCGTCTGCCCCCTTTCCTTAAATATTAGTCTCCGTTTCCACTCTAGACGGGCCGTGTTCTATTTTTTTTTGTCTGTAACGCCCTTCATTGGCTTACTTCATATTTTGTAGGATTATCCAAGCTTTGCAGTGTCAGCCGGAGCTGATACAGAAACTGGTGAAGAAACTACCAAAAAAGCTGAAACTTACCAATTGAAAACCATCCAAGCCGCTCAAAACTGCGAAAACTGGTACTCGTAGGAAGGCTCCAAAACTGATACTGAGACGGATACTTTGAACCTTGATTTAAACTTCTAAAATGAGTATTTCTGTTGCAAGAAGGGATTTGGCAAGAAGTTGATTAGCATTTAGTTACTAAGAAATGATTCTAAGATACTTTTTAAATAATATATAGAGCTATAAAATATTACCCAGAAATGGTCGCTTATGAAGTATCGTGAATGGAGGAGACGTGCAAGACCATCAAATATTGCTTTTGGAGATGCTGCCATCTTGATAATGTGGTTATATCCTGAAGAGAAGCAAAATAATAAGCAATAAAATTCGGCTTAATTGCAACTTGATACCCTCAACTATTGCAGTTTTTCAACTTGATACCCTAAACTTTTTTACTTGACAACTTGTTACCATCAACTATTTAATATTTTCAATTTGATATCCAAAATTTAAAAAAGACAAAGTTACTCCTCCCTTCCCAACTCAACCCCCCGCCGAATTTATTTGGCCATTGTATTGAAAGCAGGATCTTGTACCCAATAAAGATTAGGAAACTGGAGCATCTTTTCTGTCTTGTGAATTGTGTGTTTGGCAGTTTTGATATTTTCTAGGACTTTTTCAAGACTAATGTCTGCATCTCGTTTCAGTTTCCTACCTAAACTTGATTTGCTTATATTTAATTCAACTAAAACGTACTGTTTGTAAACAAGTCCATTCCTTACATTTCTTGCTGGTTTAGCTCTAATTTTGTTATCCTTTATTAAACAGGTTCTGTTCACGGTCACTGGTTCGTGATTTTCTTGACCATTCTCTAATAGATAGAATCCCTGGCCGCCAAAATGACCGCAGAACGCTTCTTGGGGAGCTGAATTGGATTTTTACTGCTGTAACCGATACAATTGCATGGAATGTCCTACCTCATGGTATAAAATGTTTTAACAAGTCCTTTGTGATTAATCTTTTGTACTACAAATAGTATTTTCTTAAGAATAATAGAGTACAATGCTGATATGGATTTCATTTTCTGCAGACCTTTTCCAGAGGTTGTTTAGGCAAGATCTATTAGTTGCAAGCCTCTTTCGCAACTTTTTACTGGCTGAGCGGATTATGAGAACTGCAAATTGTTCTCCAATTTCGTTTCCTCGATTGCCTTCAACTCATCAACATCATATGTGGTGACTATTTCGGGCCTTTCCCTTTTGATGTCATATTTTATATAACTTCCTTTTTATCTCAAACGTTTGACTGTTACAGGGATGCATGGGACATGGCTGCAGAGATATGCCTCTCTAAACTTCCACAATTGCTTGCTGATCCAAATATGGAGTTTCAGGTTTGCATTATGTTTGGTTCATCATTCTTAATGCTAATAATATTGGACGTGTACATAGTTTTAGCTATCTTGTGTTTGAGTTGTTTTATATCTTATGAGATATTTACCTGTCTCTTCTTTCAGTAATTCAAGTCACAATTTTGTATTCCCTTCTATTTTTTCTCAGCCAAGCCCATTTTTCACGGAGCAATTGACTGCTTTTGAGGTGTGGCTTGACCATGGCTCTAAACATAAGAAACCACCAGAGCAATTGCCAATAGTTCTTCAGGTTAAGAACTTTCCTCATTACTGAATGTAGTTAACTTAATGAATTAGTTTCTGCATATATATCTTGGTTTCCTAAGACTTTATCACCTCTCATGTAATCTTTCTACCAGCGAAACATTATTTTTTCTACTTTTTAATGCTTTGAAGTAGTGTGTGAAACATAATTTCCTTTAGGTTTCATTTAAATTTGTTTTTTTCCTTTAACAATTTATTTTACCTTGCGTTGGCTGTGGATGAGGAGTCTGCTTGTGCCTCCTGCAAGTAGATTTGGAGAGTAGACATGCATGCCTTTTTTACTTGAGAGCATAATGACTACAATATGCACCCAGGAGGATTTACATCCGATAAGTCAAAATTGATTACACAAGGGTTGTAACTCAGCTGTTACCAATCCAATAAATATTTAGATTTCAAAATCAAGGTATTTAAGGTTTTTGGTTTGATGTTTGTAACACATACATATATCCTAAGTGGCATGGACACAATCGACATGAATCATGATACAAACATGGCGACACTAACATGACACCTATTTGGCGCCTGTATTTTGGATTGTCGGTATCGTGTCTGACACAACATGACATGGACATGACAAATATTTTTGTGATAGGCCACCCGAGCTGGTGCACAATTCATTGTGATCTATACATCAAAATCAAGGTTCTGATTGTCAGAGTTGGCGTCTGACCCTACCGTATCAGTGGTTTCGGGTGGAAGTTTCAGAGTTGGTGGTTTCAATGGACAAACAAATATCAAGAAATTATCTAAAAAATAGAAAATATTGGATACATTTACGCACAATTTTATATATTATTTGTTGTTACTCGTTATTTTTGAATGGAGTGATATTCAACATTGATGAACCATTCACTTACAATAGACAAAGTACCCTTGAAATATAAAGTCTTGAATGTAATAATGTTAGGAATTTATAGATATACAACTTCGACAAATGGTAATACTATGTTGATTAGGAATTTTATTGTACATTGTAGTGTTTTGTTCTTTGGCTTGACCAAATTATTGTTTTGAATATTTTTCTGCCATGCTTCCTTTTTTTTTTTTTTGCTGAATTGACCGGGAAAGAGACTCGCAATTTTGGTATTGCTCACTATCGGTTGTGGACATGCCAAAACCGATAGGATACTGTCGACATGTATCTGTTTGAACCTATATTGCGAACCTTGATCAGAACTAATATGAATCACAATTTTAAATGATTTGAGGGCCTTTTGCCTGTGCATCATGTAAAAGTGAATGGCTTTTAGTGTTTCAAATTCAGATCGTTTTCTATCCTATTGGTTTACGGCTTGCAGGTTTTTATACCACATGATCTTGTCTACTTGAGGACCACTAATTTTAGATGCCGCTCCTTGCATTTTTCAGATGGTGTAACTATAGTGCACCTTGGGTATATTGGAACAGTAAATACACCACCCGCATATATATGTTTACCCGCAATGTTGCATGCATGTGCACACACATATCCTTGTGTGAAACTTACACCTACAAGTTATTACCACTTATCTATTATGGTGTATGACAGGTTTGGATAAAATTACCTTGGTGGATTCTGGGATCAGAACTTCCACATTTCTACCCTTGGACACCAGAACTAGGGTTGGCGGCTAACCCTTAGCGAGTCCGACCTGCTTGGAAGTGGGTTTTGGCTAGTAAATAGAATATTTTGTGTCAGGCCTATGTTTCATGTCCGTCTGTAATTCGGTCCTGAGAATCTCGATCGTTTGCATTTACTAGTTATTTAATAGGAAAATAAATAAATACATTTAATGATAATGGTGATAATGATTCAGTCTTCAAAGTGCAAGTAATCTGTTTCTGTTACCTCTCTAATAATTTTAATACACCAAACATAAGCAACCTTGAGAGCTAGGGGTTGACCCTTACCTCAATTTTTTTCTCACATTAAAAAAAATAATTTCCTTACCAAAATTACTTGAAGTCTGGAAGAGCATTTTTTATTGACCACAAATGATTTTTAAGCCTATATATATGTTTATGTATGTTCTGGTTCGACCTGGATTGGGAGTGGACTTGTCTTTTTCTTCTCAATACGTTCTTTTACTTGGTTTGCAAGCCTGATGAAACAAAGCGGGCCAGTCGTGGGCTCAAATGGCAACCCAGATTTACTTAGGTGTGGCCTAAGCACGGACCCATTGACAACGCTAACCAAAATAAAATCTTATCATCTAATGGTGATAATTTGAAGATATAACTAAATTTGTTGCACAAAGCACAGTTATAAACCCAGCCTTATGTGTGTGCACATACAAAAGATTCCTCCATGTTCACATTTTACATACTATAACTCTATAAGACACTCATATCATGGATGTTGTTGAAACCTTGAAATTTAGTCCCACATTAGATAGAATATACAAGTTATGTGTAGATCCAGATTAATCATTTCGGCTAGGTTATTTTTTGATTTTGAGTTTATCTTTTTGTTCAGTGCCAGGCCCATGCATTTACTTCCTTCAAGTTATTATACTCTACTCATGCACTTACTTCCTTTAACTGGTTATTATACTCTAGTAACTTCCATTGAGAGAAATACAAGATCTTTCTTATTAGGAGTTGAAATACGATGATGACATAAGAATTTAAAATAACTCACCAACTGATGTAGCATGGATTCCAATTCTGAATCATTCTAGGATTTCTTTTTCTTTTCCTTTCCTTTTTTAGCTTTATCTTTTTGTAGGATAGAGTTGTTAAGAATCCTATTTCTTTTAGGACTCTATTTTGACTCTATCTCTTATTAGGAAAGTCCCTTATTAGGAAAATCTCTATATTTAGTTTTCACAATATTTGATTGGGATTAGCATTTGTGTTTGATTAGGATCAGGTTGTCCTAAAAGTCCCTATAAATAGGCACCTTATGTATGCAATTAAGGAATACTTTTTAATCAATAAAATTCTTCTTTAAGTTCCGAGATTTGTTTTCTTCTTTTCTTGGTCTTGGACTCGACTGATCCATGGATTTGGAAGCCCCTCGCTTGATGTTTTCAAGCAACTTTCGTGCGGACCCCTCGTAAGGCCATCCGTCGAGTTTTCGTGGCACCGTTTCACTCTCACTAAGCAACGGTGGTCCAGTTATCGTCATCACCGATCGACTTGGCCATTGCCAAGCACGAAGGTAAGCCCGTTCCGCTATCACGCTGCGTCAAGTGGTATCAGAGCACCACAGATCGAGGATTCCAATTTGTTTGGAAACCTTTGGTAATCTTTCTTTTTCAAAACAAAAATGACGAAACCAGTCACGCGTGAGGAGTTTGAACAACCAGTGTGTATCGTTAGGCGGCTACTGCTAGCCCAAAAGACTGAAGAACCGTCCAAGTGCTACAATGTCTTTCGAAGCCGCTACAAGGTCGAATACAAGCTATGCGACATCATCATTGACAATGGGTGCACAGAGAACATTGTTTCACGGGAAATAGTAGAGAAGATGAGACTCGCGAAAGAAGTACATCCGGCTCTATATACGATTGGCTGGATTCAACGAAGTCAAAACATGGCCGTCTTTGAAGTTTGTCGCATACCCTTCTCCATCGGAAATACATACAAAAATGAAGTCATGTTCGATATTATCGACATGAATTATTGCCATATCATCCTCGGTCACCGTGGAAATTTGACAAAAATATCACGTACCGGAGAGAAGAGAACACATTCCTTCCTTCAAGATGGGCGACATCTCACTCTCCATCCAGCACCGGATAATATTCCTAATACTAGTCCACATCCACAAAAGGGGCTCGAGCATTCACACAACAACTTTTCCCTCAGAGCACAAGTTGCTATTATTGACTATGAAGACAACGAGATTGAGAAGAATATATTAAAGTCAGACGAACCTATTGCAAATGCTGAGCTGAAATCAACTCCTTAAGAAGAGATGGAAGTTGTTGGTTTCTAATCAAGAAACATAATTAATTGAAGAGAAGGACATGATAATCTTCGATGAAATATTGCGGACACTACAGAGATGAATTTTTCAGCCCCTCAAGAAGATCACCCAAGAGAAGACGAGGTCCTTCCCGAAGATAGCGGTCAAGAACATGGTACAGGGTCTCCACAGATAATTATGGAAAGAAATATCAGCAAAAGTTTACACGACATACACAAAATTTTAATGGAGTCAACCAGGACGTCATTTTCATCATCATTTTGTTCATTGTGTATAAAAAGGACTCAACAAGAGACTTTCTCCTTCGACAGAGCATTGACAAATTTACCAATATCGATAGCTCCCAATGCCAATGGTAGACCTCCTTGTCACAAGCCTCGCAGTGGTCCACTAGACATATCGTCTAAGTTCGATCGTCGGTTCTGGATTTTCGAGATGTTGTGAAAAGTCCTACATATATGCGTTTTCTTCAGACAGCTCCAAGACTACCTCTTTTTTTGCATGTTATCTACCTAAATACTCCTTATCCTTAGAGACGAAAGCTCATGGACATGAGCTTGTGCCAAAGAAGGACGACTCGTGGTGTATGTGCATCGACAATCGGACTATCAATCACATCACCATTAGTTACCATCAGAACCGGATCCGACTTGATGATGAGTGGAAGATTATGTTCAAAATCCGAGAAGGACTCTACGAATGGCTCTTTATGCCTTTCGGACTTTCGAATGCGCCAAGCACTTTCTTGCGCCTCAAGAATCAAGTTTTGAAGTCATTAATAGGAAAGTTTGTAGTCATCTGCTTTGACAATATCCTTATTTATAACAATGGTCAAGTTGATCATCTGAAGCACCTCAAAAAAGTTCTCAATTTTATCCGAATTAAAAAAAACTTTATGTCAATATCAAGAAATGTAACTTTCTTACCAACCAACTCATCTTCTTGGAATTTGTGGTTAGCGTCGAAGGCCTCAATGTTGATGAAAAGAAGATTAAATTCGCGACTGCTCTAAAGACAATTACTGAAGTTCGAAGTTTCATGGTCTCGGCAACTTATATTGACGATTTACCCATAACTTCAGCACTATCATGATGCCAGTGACAGAACACATGAAGACATGCAGATCTCCTCAACCTTCAATGTTGCTGATCTTTATGAGTATTTTTTTCTCCTGGCGAACTACTTTATTCTGACAAGAACTCATGGACGAGTTCGTTTGAAGCATGAGAGACTGATCTAGCGTGGATTCTGATTTTGAATCGTTCTATTTTTTTCCTTTTCTTTCCTTTTTTTAGCTTTATCTTTTTATGATAGAGTTGTTAAGAATCCTATTTCTTTTAGGACTCGTATTTTGACTCCTCTTTTATAAGGAAAGTCTCTATATTTAGTTTTTACAATTTTGTTTAGGATTAAAATTGTGTTTAATTCAGTGATGCAAAAATCGGGCTAGTCGGCCGGCTAGTCGGCCGACGTCGACTCGATTTGGTGGCTGAGCGGCCAAAAAATCGGCGGAGCGCCTAGGCGGACCTAGGTCCGCCGACTAGTCGGCCGACTGATGGTGCAAAAAAAGGATTGACTCAGAAATCAGAAGAAGAAGAAAGAAGAAAAGAAAAGTTCAAAAAAAAAAACCTACTCACGATCCGCTGCCGCATCCGGACCTTCGGCCGCCTCCGCCAGCCGCATTTGTACCTACGGCCGCCTCCGCCTGCCCGCCTCCGCCTGCCGCATCTCCGCCTAGGTACTCCTTCTCCTTCTTATTCTCCTTCTCCTTTTTCCTTTTCCTTTTCCTTTTTCTTTTCCTTTTTCTTTTTCTTTTCCTTCTCTTTCCTTTGTTGTTGCTGCTGCTGCTGCGTTTTGTTAGGGCTTCATTTCTTGGTTTTTTTTTGACTTTTGTTATTGGCTTGCTGCCGCTGTGTTTTGGGCTTTTATTGCTGCCGTTGTGTTTTGGGCTTTAGCTGCTGCTGCGTTTTTTTGTGGCTGGTGTTGCTGGTTTTATTTGTGACTCTTTTTTTGTTTTTGTTTGGGCTGCATTAAAAAAACACAAAATTAGATGCAATTTAATACACAAAGTTTGGGTAGTTAAGTTAATACTTTGATGACATGTGACATATAGTGCATAGATATATTTTTATTGCGCGCGCACACACACACACACACATATAATTAAAAAAATCCCAAACCGACTAATCCGACCAGTCCCCGACTAGTCCTTATTAATCCGATTAATTCCTAGTCCCCGCGAACCGACTAGCGGCCGACTAGCGATTTTTACAACCTTGGTTTGATTAGGATTATGTTGTCATAAAAGTCCTATAAATAGGCACCTTCTGTATGCAATTGAGGAATAACTTTTAAACATTTAATCAATAAAATTCTTCTTTAAGTTCTGAGATTTGTTCTTTCCTTTTCTTGGTCGTTTACTCGACTGTTCCGTGGGCTTGAGGTTTTCAAGCAACCTTCGTGCAGACCCCTCACAAGGTCATCCGTCGGAGTTTTCACGGCTACACTTCGCTCTCACCTAGCAACATCAGTCCGGATATCGTCGTCACTGATCGACTTGGCTATTGCCAAGCACGAAGGTAAGTCCGTTCTGTTATCACGCTACGTCACCAACATAACAAATAGTTTTTGAACTTCAATAGACGTGTGCCTTTCGAGTTTGTAGTTTTTGCGGCACCGCTTCGCTCTCACCAAGCAACGATGGTCCAGTTATCGTCATCACCGATCGACTTGGCCATTGCCAAGCACGAAGGTAAGCTCGTTATGCTATCACATTGCGTCACCAACATAGCAAATAATTTTTGAACTTTAATTGACATGTGTGCCTTTCAAGTTTGTAGTTTCTTGTATGGTTAGTTAGTAGTTTTATTGCCAATTTTTTGTCCTTGCGTTTCAATTCTTCCTTTTGGTGACAACACACCTATACTAGCGTGTTTTGATATTTGAGTTTCTACTTTCATTCAGTGCCAGGCCCATGTATGTACTTCATTTCAACTGGTTGTTTTACTTGAACAATGTTCATTGAGAGAATTACAAGATCTTTGTTATCAGTAATTGGAATACAGTAATGAAATAAGACTTTAATGTGCTTCACCAATATAGCATGTAATATGCATTGAATAAAGTATTCTTTTACTGTTGCACTTTATTGATGTTGTATATGATTTGAGCGAGCATGGACATCATATAGGAGCCACTATATGGGAATGAATTTGTGCGAGTTTTTGTTGTTGAGAATAATGGATAGATTCCTAGATCAGGAGCAGCTGAACTGGAGCCCAACCAAAGTATTATTATTAATCAAAAGAAACTACAGCCAGTTTCACTTTAAAAGATGCTGTAAAACATCACTACACAAAATAGTATATGCAGCATTTGAAACCAACATATAGTAGCCTTAAAAGTCGACTACTATTACTACACAGAATAGTATATGCAGCATTTGAAACCAATGTATCGTAAGTCTTAAATTCGACTACTATTACTAACTCCCACTGAAATCAAAAGAGCTACTTCAGCAACAAGATTGTCTGCTTCCTTGCTACTTGTGATTTTGTGTAAGTTGATTCACTGAAGCTTATTGATTATGGACTATAGATTATTCAATTGCTTAGCACATAACTGGTATGTTGATACTGAAAGCTTGCCTAGCATTTATCCGGACCTTTGCTTTCTTTCTGAACTTTAATTTCTTTTAGGTTTTGCTTAGTCAATCTCATCGATTTCGGGCGCTGGTACTTCTTGGTAGATTCCTTGATATGGGACCTTGGGCTGTGGATCTGGTATGTTGTCTCTTTATGTTGGCAAACTACTTCTAGCCGTTGATTAAACATGGTCTCTGCTATTACCGACCCCAATTTTTTTGGGGATAAATGCTTTGCTGTTCTTATTTTATAAACATGGGTTTTGTTATATTTACTTCACATCAATATTTTACATTTCAACCATTCAGGCCTTATCAGTTGGAATATTTCCTTATGTGCTTAAACTGCTACAAACAACTGCACTGGAGTTGCGTCAAATTCTTGTATTTATATGGACCAAGATCCTTGCCCTTGATAAGGTGTAGTCATCTGACTTTAGTTTTTGACATTCAATCATATTTTACTTGGTTTTTATGCATGTTGATACTCACTTTTTTTTCCAAGTCCATACCCTAGTACCCAATTGTAAAGATACAACCATCTTTACTTTGTTCTGCTGCTATTCCAGTCTTGTCAGGTTGATCTTGTGAAAGATGGCGGTCATTCATATTTCATCAAGTTTCTTGACAGCATGGATGCTTACCCGGAGCAACGTGCAATGGCTGCCTTTGTTTTAGCAGTTATTGTGGATGGGCACAGGAGAGGACAAGAAGCATGTAAAGAATCAAATCTAATACACGTGTGCTTGAGACATCTACAACTAGCGAATCAGCATGAAGTACAGACAGAGCCGTTACTTCTTCAGTGGCTTTGTCTCTGTCTGGGAAAGCTGTGGGAGGATTATCCAGAAGCACAGATCACAGGTCTGCAAATAGATGCACCTGCAATAGTTGCTCCTCTGTTGTCAGAACTGCAACCTGAGGTGGGAGAAGTGCTTCTTCTATCCTTGATCATCGATTTCCTTTTTTTTAGTAGCTTATTTTGTCTATATAATGGTGAACATTTTCTGTGTCAGGTCAGAGCATCTGCCGTTTTTTCTCTAGGCACCCTTCTGGAAGTTGGTTCTGACTCATTCAGAGATGGACATGGGGTCGATGATGAGTGTGATGATGATGAAAAGATAAAAGCGGAATTAAATATTGTTAAAATCCTCTTGCCAGTAGTTGCAGATGGAAGCCCTCTTGTTAGGGCAGAGGTTGCTGTAGGTATGGAAACATATACTTGGCAGTTTAATTAATTATATTTTTCAACAATTGATACAAGACGCATATGATGCCCTAAGGTTTCACGTAGAAAGGTATTACCGTTCATTTATTGTATCCGGACAGGAGGAATAAGTCAGGTCCATGTCTGTTCTGACCCCAAATTCCGGCAAGTCCTAACATTTCAAGTGGTATCAGCTCATCTACGACAGGATTTGTGTTCTATACGATTTCTTACTATGGAGTCTGGACCATAGACAAGAAAATGCAACATGGTTGACATTTTCCATTCTGGAACTTTCTTGTAACTGTTTCATTCTAGAATGGTAAATCAACTTCCCAAACATTGTAAAAAGAGAAAAATGAATCTGTAAGTCGTAGTAATATATATCCTTACAGTTGTAACTCAATGATGTTTACATCACATACATAATATGAAATTGCAATTCTAAAAATTCACTATTTTATATATAAGCGCACACATGACCAAGAAGCATGCCATATTCCAGAACCATGAATTTCATTTTGCTGAAGTGTTTAGAAGAATTCTACCCCTAGTGTACCACATTTTGTACTGAATAGTGTCGTCCATTATTCCAATTTTCTCAATGTAGCATGATGTTCCCCATTCCAAGTGATATTTGTTTCA
Source organism: Iris pallida (assembly GCA_029216955.1). NCBI lineage: Eukaryota > Viridiplantae > Streptophyta > Magnoliopsida > Asparagales > Iridaceae > Iris > Iris pallida. The sequence continues at coordinate 19,667,151 of JANAVB010027397.1, read as the reverse complement.
ACCTAAGCAATTGAAACGGATTCTTATGTGTATTTGCACTCTTAAGAATGATTGGGATTGATCCAGTTGGTTCATATTCGATATTGGAGGTTGGATTACGGTTCACTTGTTGAGACCCTAAACCTAGTTGGATTACGGTTCACTTGTAAAATGTTATATTGGAGATTGTTTTCTTGTAATTTAACTTTGTGAATTCATTTTCTTTACTTGTTTGACAGCCTTTGCCCGCTTTGCCTTTGGCCACAATAAACCTCTGAAGTTGGTTGCTGCTGCATGCTGGAAACCACAGCCTAATTCTATGCTGAATTCATTACCATCTTTGGCTAATATTAGCAGCCCAACTAGTGGATCTGCTAACCATGTCCAGTATGTGCAGCCAGGCAGCTCCCTTTCTTTGCAAATTGGCCCTGTATTAAGAGTTGGTAGTGAGAGCATCTCCACTGGACGAGATGGAAGGATCATCTCAAGTAGTCCAATTGCATCTTCTGGTATTATGCATGGTTCTCCAGTATCAGATGATTCCTCTCAGCATTCGGATTCTGGCATGTTAGTAAGAGAAAATGCCAGTAATGGGGCAATCACTTATTCTAGGGCAAGACCTCTCGATAGTGCAATATATTCCCAGTGTGTATTAGCCATGTCTACTTTGGCTAAAGATCCATCTCCACGAATTGCTCTTCTTGGCAGAAGAATTCTATCTATTATTGGTATCGAACAGGTGGTTTCTAAGGCAGCAAAGTACAATACGGGTATTCATCAAGGAGATCCATCTGCTCCTTCATCCTCCAACATTGCTGGGTTGGCACGATCATCTTCCTGGTTTGACATGAATGCTGGTAGTCGTAGTTTCTTTTATCATTTCATTTTATTTCTTTACCTGGGCTTGCTTATGGTTGTCTGTATTATTTGACTCCCTAGGTTGGGTTCAGGTCCTTTTCAAGTCAGGACGAAACACAACTCTGCAGAACTTGTTTCCCTTTTATATAGAACGATGCATGTATTAAGTTACTTTGTTAAACTATGCAGGTCATTTACCATTGACATTCAGAACACCTCCTGTTAGTCCCCCTAGGCCGAATTACCTGAGGCGAGTGTGCTCCTTAGAGTTCAGACCTAACCAACTTAATTCCCCAGACTCGAAATTAGCCGATCAACTAGGTTCTGTTGGATCATCTGGGGTCTCTGAACGTAGTTTACTTCCACAGTCAACTATTTACAACTGGAGTTGTGGTCATTTTTCAAGACCGCTTCTTACAGCATCTGATGACAATGAAGAAATTATGGCTAGAAGAGAAGACAGGGAGAAAGTTGCACTTGATCGAATTGCTAAATGCCAGCATTCATGTGAGTGAACACCGAGCAGACAACTTCATCTGCATTTGACTTGAAATTTTTAGTAATGGTGTTCATTCATGTTACTGTTTTTATTTATCGATATACATATACCTTTTGCCTTTGAGTTGCAGCTGTATGCAAGTTAAACAATCAAATTGCTAGCTGGGATACCAAATTTGAAACTGGTTCCAAGGCCACAGTACTATTGCCCTTCTCACCTATTGTAGTTGCTGCAGATGAGAATGAAAGAATCAGGTAATTAGAGTATGGATACTTCAACCTCTCTCCCTTTTTACTACTATATTCATCTAGTGTATTTTATTAGTCGCCTAATAATTTATTTTCATCTGTGTATCTTCACAAATTCCATTATTGATTGTCATCTTCTTTTAGGGATACTTTTTGTTGGTTACTAGGTTTTATCTAGTGACCATTTGCTACACCTTGGATCTTTCAGTGGATAATTAGTTATGCTTGACAAGAATATTAGAAATGTGTATTGGTTGCCTTAGGGAGGGGACCAAGTTACCCACTCAGGGAAGAAATTTCTTGGAGGTATAATATGAAATAGCATATACATTTCATTTTCTATTTCTCCCAAGATACTTCCTAAATCATCTAAATCTGGTGGTTTGTCTTTTACAAGCTATCTCCAAAGGGAAGAATTTTTGTTCTGTCTATAAACTCAGGAAGTCAGAATTAGGTGTCCAGGGAGGATTCAAGTCGACTTAATTGTTCTAAACTTCTAATCAGTCTTTAATCCACTATAGGTAGTTAATGTGAGTTCTGGTTTAGCGGATCAATTCTAGGTATTAGTCTTGTCTCCCTATAGGAATTTGCTCAAGGTCTATCTAAGGATTTAAGAGTGCCAACGGGGTCTCAACCCTTTGCACAAAGGAACACAAGGAGGGCAACCGGCACTGATTTGCCCCCGGGGCGAGTCTTCCTGCAAAGGAGAGTGAGGAGCATTTGCATCTTGCTAATTTCCTAATTGCTTTGTCAGGGAGTTCAATGCAGTTATTTGAGAGTTTTAGCCTTCCATGCTGAATCGCTACTGCCAATTCCTGTGTGGGAAATTTTTTTTCAAATTCTTGTATCATTAAAAAGTTTATTGTGTGTTTTGGTTAGTGGGTATCAAAGTGCTGTGATGAACTAGTAGGATTACTTTCTTTTCTACGAGAAGTCACTGTTCATGGCAAGGCATTTCTCTATAGTACTTATTTGAATTTAGTTTCAATAATGATATTTTGGGCCCAAGAGAACCTTCTCATATTGAGTACCCCCCCACCCCCACCCCCCCCCCCCCCCCCCCCAACACACACCCCCACCCCCACCCACTCGCACACAAAAAGACAAGAAAAAAAAAGTTGCATTAGAGTGTATTTGCTTTGATTCAATGAGCTGAAAAATCGCTACAACTACCGAATGCTTGAGGGAAATAGGGTGTTCATATGGTCAAAGATGTCGATCTTTATTTAATATTAATGGTATCATGAGTCAACTAGGACTTTATGGATGGATTATATTGGTTTGTTTGTAGGAAGGACAACATAGCAATCAATAATTTGATCTTTCCGCATATGTTTTTTGATAATGAACATATTAATATTGAGGAATCAATGAATCAGATGATAAACCATTATGGCTATAGAATACATAGACAACTTGGAAAGATATCTGTGCATTAATTGCTTCTACTACTATTAAATAGCCCCTATATGCTCCTAGAACGGAAAAGAAATACCCTTAAATGTAAGATCATGTTTTTCCTTGTCAGTGTTTTTACTGGGTTATCTTGGACTGGAATCACACAGTTAAGACTTGGTCGGTTCATCTGCAACTTAGATTCTAGTTAAGAAGCTTAACTTGGATCTGGATTTGGGTGTCAGTTCTTTAGGTATCCAATATGTTTGTAATAAAGAGTCTCAAGTAGGAAAGGTATTAGTTAGGATTCTTTTAAAGCAATTAGGATTTGTTTAGGAGATTTGATTTGATTTTTTTTTTCTCTCTCCCTTTCATAGGATCTCTTTATTAGGATAAGTATTATTTATTTGTTGGGATTATGATTTGTCAATAGACGCTCATGTAAGGAGTGATACTAAGTAGGCCGCTAGGACTAGAGATAGGGCTAGATGAACATGGTTTGAAGTGTTAAAGAAGGATAGAGAGTTTGTTAGTGTTACATAGTACATGGCCCTTAACAGAGTTGAATGTAAGATGAGGATTCAAACAAGAATTTGGGATAAAGGCTTTGTTTTTATTGCTGTAGGATTTGTCTTAATTTGGTGAAGTTAGGGTTTTCTAAAGCTATAAATATGGGCCTACACAACTTGATATTTTTTTATGAAAGTTTATTTATAAGACATTCGTTCTCTTGAGTTCTCTCCTGGAGATTTCTAGGGTTCTTCCTACCGCCTGATAGAACAATATCTATCCCCCGCTCCGCTGCACCAGTTTGGCAACAACACCACAACCTTTGTAAACACTGACACTTGGACGTGGCTATGGTATGGTAGTGTGTGTGTGTGTGTGTGTGTGTGTGTGTATATATATATATATATATATATAAGGAATGATTTACTTTGTCAGTTGCTTCAAATTGATAAGGTGAAACATTTTTAGACATGTTTGTTACAATTTACTTGACTAGATGAATCATTTTTAGACGTGTTTGTTACAATTTACTATCACATTGAAGTGTCAAAGTCAATTCATCATAATCTGACAGCTTAAGTGCCCTCATAGCCATTAAGTTAGATGATATGTCCAAGTGTTCCCTTGTGGTCAGCAAGTCGAGAATCTAGAAATTTGAAGTCCTCAAGTAACACTGCTACAGACATATTCACACACACATGTATATGGAAATTGTTCCTATTGCTTCATAGCAGGAATGTTTTAGCTACGACAGTCCCTAGTAATTAGAAGCACACTGTAGCTCCTCATTTCATTCAAAGCGAGTCTCAGTGGCAAAGAAGATGCCGCCAAGGCACCCACCTTAATGTGTATCTCTTCATCTAAAGTGAGGTGCAATGGCTACATCGCCGCCTAGGCACACACTTTGGCCAAAGCACCAGGTGCTTGGGCAGGAACCTGGAAAGAAAAAGTAGTTTTCATTTTTTAAGAATTTGAATGTACCCAGCACTAACCCGACCAAGATGAGTTCTTTTACAAATCTACACGAATCCAACCCTAACTTGTGTTGTATTTATCCATCCACTAACTAACTATATAGCCATAGTTCTATGATCTCTCTTTATACTCGAACACTAATGTCTCCTCTCTCCCACCCCCTCCCCCCCCTTTTCCCCTCTCCCTTTTGTGGATCTTGCTTCGATAAAGCCACTGCCACCATTTACTTGTCCTTGCAAAAACTATCTCCTTCTCACCGACTTTGTTTCTGCCACCATTGGCGAAGCCATGATTTTTAGTTGTAGGGGGGTCAAAACATTTTCACTCAAGTAAATGTCTCTTCCACTTCTTTAATATCAGCTAGGGGATGTAAACAAGTCGAGCCCGAGTACCCGCTGCTTGGTTTGTTAAGAAAATGCTAAGCTCATGCTCGGATGAGATATATCAAGTATGAACCCAACATTGTTTATTGTTCACTGTAATTGTTATGAACATCGACTATTCAAGTACCATATCAGCTTCCACTGAAGTTTATTTATTAATTGATCATCGTAGACTAAAATTTATTCAATATACAATTGTAGGGTATGGAATTATGAGGAAGCTACACCGCTGAATTCTTTTGACAACCATAATTTGTCTGATAGAGGAATTTCTAAGCTCTGCCTCATGAATGAGCTTGATGACAACATGCTTCTAGTTGCATCATGTAAGTTCCCATCATTTTATGCAACTTTATGCTTTGTGAGTACTTCAACATTTTATTCTGTTTGCATTGTGCTTGTTGCAGATGATGGAAATGTTCGAATATGGAAAGATTTCACTAAAAAGGGTAAACAGAAACTTGTAACAGCATTTTCTTCGACTCATGGCCATCGACCTGGTGTGCGAAGTATAAATGCAGTTGTCGACTGGCAACAGAACTCTGGTTATTTGGTAATGCTTCAAATGTGTCTAGTGTAATACTGTTGCATTGATTTGTTGGTTTTTAGTCTTGAGATTCTGAAGCATGTCTTTCTCCTGTTACTCGAATAACAGTATGCTTCCAGTGAGGTATCATCTATCCATGTTTGGGATCTCGATAAAGAGCAGAACATTTGTTCGATTTCATCATCTTCAGACAGTAACATATCAGCTCTGGTGAGTTTCTCTTACTATACACACAAACACACTAGCACAAAAACGCATGCACGGCACGGTTATGGAATATAGGTATTTAAAATTTATTTTCATGAGTATTTACTAATATTGGGTATATTAATGTCATATAATTTAGATCGAGATGCTCTAATTTAAATATTTGGATTTAAAATTTAAATTCTACCTTGTAATTTGGAGAAATTTACATTCATGCAAAAATAACTTGTTTATCTATATATTAGTTACATATATGCAATGTTGTGAAAAGCGCTAGTCGGGCGGGCACCTGCCCCCTAGCGCCTAGCCCGCCCGCCTAGGCGGCCGCCTAGATCTAGGCAGTTTAAAAAATAAAAAGAATAAAAAAAAGCTACTTAAATTTACAGAAAAAATCCATGAAACCCCAAACACATGCATAGTCGGACATCGGGGGGGACTAGGCAGGCTCCTAACCGGGCATCGGGCAGGCAGCCGGCGCCTAGCGCCTAGGCGGCCGCCTTTTAGAACAGAGCATGTGTTACTAAGTATAATTTTTAAATTTTGGATTTTGGATAAGTTTAATGCTATGTAATCTAAAATTTAAATTTATGCAAAAAATATACTACCAAAAAGATAAAAATTTAAAAACTTAGATATGGATTGATGTGTAATTGAAAATTTCTATGACTAGATGACATGGCATATTGATGAGGTGGCACCATATGGTGCAAGGATGCCCTCCAAAATTGCTCTAAATTCAAGAAAAATGCTCCAAAAAATTGGGGGAGCTCCGTGGCATAGCATAAGGTTCCATGCTAAGGCGCCTAGGTGGTACTTTGTGATTGGTTGGAGATATCTTTATTTTGTTTTGTGCATACAACCCCTTGTTTGTTTCTAAATTTATGTACTCCTTCCATGTTAACCGTTGGTTATCCCAAGTTAATTGCCTCTTTCTTACCTGCTTCTCCAGTCCTCTATGGATTGCCCGCCCCTCTGGTTATGGTAACATTAGTCAGCCCCTCCAGATCCTCCACCGTGTTGCATCTGTGGCCATCCTCGCAACTAGCCCATCCAGGTCCTCACCCTCCACCATCGTTTCCACATCCAGCCCTCTCCAGTCCAAACTAATTTAGTGAACCTTCGTGTCATTTAGACCGGCATGTCCTCTTGTCGTCCGAATCTTTGTCCAACAACACAACACGACTTTGACGACACATGACTTTGTAGAGTTATTCACTCTCCACATTGTCAAACTCGTTTCTAAGTCGCCCTCGCATGGCCTTGTCATCACCTTGGCAATTTATCTTTGCTTTTCTTTATGGGCTATACTACAAACAATGGTGTACTTTTCAAAATATCATCTTGTTTGTATTTAAGACTGTTACAGAATCAATGACATTTGAAAATTTTAAACCAGTGCCACTCAAAACTTTTTTGATGGTAAAGATTATTTGGTTGCTACTCTTCATGAAAAATAGTATTGTTTTTTTTTTACTAAAAGTTACTGGTCACTCTGCCTCTTCTTCAATATATTTTTATTAACAAATATAAGTGTACACATAAGAGTGTATTGTCTATATAACAATAAAAGCTAATGGTAAATCCATCCATCCCCACAAAAAAAAAAACACACGCACACACACACACACACCCCATTTTGGCTGAATACTATGCTTTTGTGACAGTATAGTACTAAACTTTTATACTGTTTAGAAGATAACCGAAGTCGCATTCATTTTGATTCACTTTCTTACTTCGAAAATACTAAATTGTTGAAATATTTATGAAGGTGGAATTATGGATGCAGAACATAATCCACCTTTTTATTGAGAGACTTTTGTACACTTAAACACAACTCCCACTCCTTTAATGGTTAAGAATTGAAAAGAAATGGAGGGGTTAACTGAGGTGGCACGGTAGGCCGGAATATCGGCCCCGTGCTGGCCAGAAGGATGACTTTGACAATGGGCGGCCATAGGAGTGTACTGAGGTGGGGACAGAAGGCGAGAGGGGTGGGCACACACAATGAAGGGCCGAAAGGGCGAGCTAAGATGGTGAGGTGCGGGAGGAGCGAGACATCAAAGGTTTTGGGGCAGAAGTATGGATATGCAACAATGAGAAATTAATTTGAAAGAGTATAAATAGAGTTAATAGGGAAATACAAGTATAGTTTTCATAGAAATATTAGAATAATGAACAAAATAGGGGGTTATGTGCATAAATTAGAATAAAGAGAGATCCAACCAATAATAAAGTGCCACCTAGGCGCCATAGCCTGTAACCTTATGCTATGTCATAGCATATCTTGTTTCCCCTTATACACCCCCCCCCCACACTGTCTAGTGGTGTTATTGAGAAGTTTGTGAAAAGCGCTAGGCGCTAGTCGGGCGCGCTAGTCGGGCGGGCACCTAGCGTCTAGCCCGCCTAGGCGGTTCAAAAAATAAAAATAATCCAAACAAATCTACTAAAAATTGCGGAAAAAATCTATAAAACCCCAAAACATGCATAGTTGGATGTCGGGGGACTTGGCAGACACCTAAGCAGACACCCGGCGCCTAGCGCATAGGCGCGGCCTAGGCGGCCGCCTTTTAGAACAGAGGTTATTGATAGGATTCCTCCTTGAATCCTATCAGTAACACCCCAAACTCTCTCTCTCTCTCTCTCTCTCTCTCTCTCTCACTAAAACACACATGCAAGGTTTTGGGATTTGCCTTACTGAAATGCAATAACTCTAGAAAGCGGTCCTTGGTCAAGTGCAGGGCACATCCTGAATTGAACCACAATAAAATAGAGGGTGAGAAGAGTCTACCTCTCACAATGGAGGCTCTTCACGAATGCCATTCAGATTTTCCTTCGTCGCTCTTGGCTTTGCATTGTTTTTACCCTCAACTCTCTCACACGTGTTCAACATGCGTTTAGGTTTAAGAGTGAGGGGCATTATGTTTGTTAAACAAAATAGGAAACCTGTTTTGTAATGTTTCTGGTTGTTATCATATTACTGAAGCATCAAAATCTTTATAAGGTTTTTAACAACAATGCAATTTCTTGTGATACTGTAAAAAGTTAAACATTTTACTGAATGAGATAATTCAATAATTAATCATTACGTTCGACTTTTATAAGAATGTAACTTTTTTACTTGGATTGGAGATGTTAAAATGAGTTAAAGACTCAAACAAAGAGCTCAATCAAGATAGCTTGATTGATGTAACTTTTGTCTTTTTAATTTCTTCCTCTTATGTTTAATACTACTGGTTTTTTGAGAATATGTTCTCCTTCATAGTCTGCTTCTCAAGTTCACGGAGGTCAGTTTGCAGCTGGTTTTGTGGATGGCTCAGTCAGAATATTTGATGTTCGTACTCCTGATGTGTAAGTGCTACCTACACAGTTTCCAGACCATGAGGCTCTTTTATGCCTTTTGTTATGGCATCTGCTTTATATTATCAAATGTGTCTTATAAAACATTTATGGGATGCTCTAAAACATGTATTGAAGTATTATTCAAAACGTTATTAGGCCTATTTGCCAAGCAAGGTTGCATAATCAGAGAGTGGAAAGGGTGGAAAGGGTCGTTGGAATTGGCTTTCAACCTGGGCTCGATCCGAACAAGGTACTTGTCATGCATGACTTTAGCTGCTAACCTATTTTTAGTTGCTTACCTGGAAAAATATATGATATTATGGTGCTAAACTGCATAAGGTGCAAGCATTTAAACCAATCTCTCTCAGAACAGTCTTAAGCATTAAATTTACCATCTGACGCATTTCTATGGTTCTCACTGCTACCAAATCTAGTTTCTTCTCATGGCCTAGGGGCTATCATTTGTGGACTTCTAAGTTGATGTTTCCTATTTGACAGACCCATGAGTATGTACTAGTAAAGCCTCAGAACACCCACACAAACTTATTGACTTAATAACTCTGAAATGTAAAATACGCCGTAAGATTATATTTACAAGACCATGCCAGATTCTAGCTCCTGTCCTGCTTGGACCAATGCAGAAACATGATGGCTTTTTATTATTTTCTGTTTATCTTCTCTCATCTATCTTCTGTTACCTTTCTCCACCTGTGCTTAATGTTCTTTATCTTCACTGCTGGCCCCAAGCCCGGAGAAAGGAGGATTGCGTTTAAGTAGCCGACAGCCACTGTAAAACATTGTCTCGCTTAAATGAACAGCCGACCACATAAATTTGTGATAAAGGCTTTGTTGCTGTTGTTCTTGTTGTTGCTGCATCTTTTGTTACCATTCAGCTCAATGTTCTTTGGTTTCATCTAGTAAAGTTGGTCTTACTCTGACAGGCTACATTTGGATTGATTATTATAGTATGCGTTCCTAGGGAAGTGTTATGTAGTTTTATGGCACATTCATGTATTTATTTCTAATTCCTTACTGGCACATTCATGCATTTGATTTTGCTCTCATGAGGTCTTTAGACTATATAGTGTTGAGAGTTATGTAGTCTTTATGCTGTTAAGGGTATGTGTGGCTTTTGTGCTGCTCCTATAGTGCAACTTTTATGATGTTTGTTGTTATTCTTTGATCATTCAGTGACTAGACAATAGAAACCGGATAATTCATACTTCCGATAAACCTTTTGTCCATCTGATGTTGTTGGTATCATTGGGTTTTTATGGATATGAGAATACATGCTGTATTTGTTGTCATTTGCAGATAGTTAGTGCATCTCAGGCTGGAGACATACAGTTTCTGGATATAAGAAATTATTCCAAGGCATATCTCACAATTGATGCCTATAGGGGTTCCCTCACTGCGTTGGCCATTCACAGGCATGCCCCAGTAATTGCAAGTGGGTCAGAAAAGCAGATTCTTAAAGTCTTTAATTTGGAAGGACAGCAGCTGAGTATCATCAAATATTCTCCCACTTTCATGGCTCAAAGAATAGGTTCTGTCAGATGCCTCTCTTTTCATCCCTACAGAGTACTCCTTGCTGCTGGTGCTGCAGATGCTTGTGTTTCCATCTATGCTGATGAAAGCTACCAAGAAAGATAAACATGGCAATAATGGCTTCAGCTCGGGGCTGAGTGGAAATAAGAACAGTAGTTAACCCAAACAACGTGGTGTGGAATCAATCGGAACAAGGGTAGCTGTCCATTGGAACTGCTGCACATTTATGTGTTGGGTATATATATTACATACTCATCCAGCCTGCATGTCAAACTTGTATGTTAACAATATTCATTAGCCTCCCATGCAGAATGTTACTTGGGGTCAGGATTCCTGCATCATCTTCGGAGGCTCTCACAAATAATTGTGATACCTAGGTAAAAAAGATGTAAATAGTTTCCTCGTCTTTTGCCTCTTTGTTTCTTTTAAAAAAGTTTAAATCAATTTGTAAAAGTGCCACCCCCATTTATAAATCAAGTGTGCTTTGGCTATTTGGGATCAAGGTATGTGTCTTTTGCACGTTAAAGGTTCTTGGATTCATTAACCTCATTCTTATCTTCCATGCCTGGGTGATTATTAAGTTTTAAGATATAAGTAGCAATGCTCATTGATTATGTAAGATGTCATGATAGGCAAACTTCGTTACCCTGCTCTGTTGCTTGGCTAATTCCTGTTAAATGTCAAAGATAGAAGCAAGGTACATCTCTGGCCCTATTTTACGTTGTCTTTTTGTGGCTTTTATGCTCTACACTTTTGTTCCATATTCTTTCCGATGTGATATATTTATGATTCTTCATATTGGTCCTTTGAGAAGATACGTTGTCCCGTTATTGCGCCTTCGGAACATAATACCACCAATATTATTGTATCATTGTCTGTTTCGCTTGCTGTACTCAGTTTGTTCTTGTTCTGTCTTGGTGAAATCAACAGTTACTGGATACAGAATTGTAATTTCACCATTGTTTAGCTTATCATACAGGAGTGGCACTGTATGCTATACACTCTCTGGTTAATTTTGACTCGGTTGCTTATCAAAGCCACATAAGACCTGAGTTTTCATATACTATTTGAATTTCCTTTTTATATTATGTGACTGATTTTTAGTGAGCCTGGACAAATATTAAAAAGACACCAGAAGCGAGTTTTGGTATATGACACGTTAACATATCTATGAGGCATATTCTGAGTTTTTTTCTGCGTTGTATTCATATACTAATCACTCGTCAGGATTAACAGACTAATTATATGTTTGTAAGAGAGGTCTTGTTTGTCGTAGCCTTCTCCCAATAAAATGACTTGCTGATCGGTCCAAAATCTGGAGAAATTGTCTTATGGATGTTATGCATGTTTAGCATCCTGACAATGGTTTTGTTGATGGTCGACAATGTTAAAGAGAGGGGTGATTGTAATTTGTTGTGCACTTGGTATCGTTGGCTGGGAAATCATGATCAGTTTGGACTGGAATTTCAGAATTACTTCTAACCATATCATGGTTTTGTAGTGCGATTGCTTGGCTTGCTGACCAACCTTTAGGCTTTAAAGGTAGGGCCTGGACCTCAAAATATATGGGCTAAGCTGCAGATAAATCTTATGTGGAACCCCCTGCGCTGCCAAAAAAAAAAAGAAAAGATGGGAAATAATTTTCTTTATATTATTGTATAGATCGTTATATATTATTGTATAGATCGTAAAGTAATCTTAGATGCGGTTGAAGGATTCATTCCAAAATTGAAGTTATTGAGCTGTTTTGTATTCGTTTTGAGGGAAAAGTATATAAAAGGATATTTAAGTTTGGAAGTATAAAAATTGGATATGCTAATGTAGATATTAGTACTTTGATATCTTAGTGATTGTTTGTTTGCTTGAAAGAGGGGTGTGGAAATATAAAAGTGTGAATGACAAGTACTTGGAGTCGTCCTTACTTTCTAGTTATTCCCTCGACTTATATAAAAAAGAGGGGACACCACTACCATCATTTTTTAAAGTTTTTTTTCAGTGAAATTGGGTGGAAGTGTCAATTGAGGCTTGATTTTTTTTAATTAAACTGTAAAATTTTGTTAATATATTTTTTGTAAGTTAAATAATTATCATAAATATTTATTTTATTAATTTAGATAATATTAAATAATTTGAATAAGATGCCATAATGTACAAAAGTACTATTGGTTAATACATTATAATTAATTAATATTTTTTTTTGGTAATATTAATTGTTAATACTTAATTAATTTTTTTAAATAATTACTAATTTAGTTATAAGTTGGTACTTAAAATTTTAATTATATAATAGATATTTAAAATTTTAAAATAATTTGGTGAGGATTTTAGCAATACTACAAGTAAATCTAATAAAAGTAAGCGCACGATATTATAATATTCTTAGTGAAGTCACCTTGACACAGTATAATATGGATGACAATATGGCATAGGATATGAAATTATCTTTGTTATATTTAACAAAAGATATGAAATTATCTTTGTTATATTTAACAAAAAAAAACTTATAATTTTTTTTTTTGAAAAACAGTATTTCATTAATAAGTTAAGGGATTACATAATTCATATCATGACAGATATGAGTTGAAATACAATCTGGAACATCTTCATAAATGAAGGTAGAGTTGGAATAACCGTGAAGTAGGGTGGTAGAAGCAAGATGATGTGCCACATGGTTTGAACTCCTATGAGCATACAATAACGATATCTCTGTTGCAGTGTTTGTAAATTTTTCTGCGTCTTCAATCGTGTGCATAGCTCGTCATGGAGGAGTTGTTTCTTTGGTGTTGATGGGATCGATCAAAGATTTGCAGTCACCTTCAATGGTGACATGAGTAAGGTTTAAACTGGTACAGATATCCAAAGCCATGTATAGGCGTGCCCCCATATTCAAATTTTGACATAGCTCTCCTGAGAAGACCATTTGCATCACGAAGAATTGCAGCAGCGACCGTCTTCCCGTCTAAATAGGCACCATCAAAATTGATTTTCCATTTGTTCGGTTGAGGAGGAACCCACTATGTCGACTGTAGTTCATCTGTTCCATATGAATAATATCTGTTGCCTATGAATATGTTTCAAATGTTTAGATGTGTACAGACGGACTTGTACACGTTGTCACAGCAAAGAGAATTGTCTCCAAAGCTAGGAGCTATAAGCTCTGTCATAAACCATAGCAAAGCACAAATACATGTGTTGCATAGCAGTCGCCTTACAGAGTATGCATAGGTCCTGGATAACTTGTATACAAGGAAACTAGATCTCTCGGGTGGTTCTGGGGGCGCCTGGAATCGCTCGGCCTGAGGGAGATTGTCTAGACATTTCGAGGTACAAGAAACCTCGAGTGTTGCATCAATGTCCAAATAGCGATGAGGTGAACCCATGTGTCACAGCGGCTAATCACGAAAAAAGATCCGTGGACCAATATATAGTTAGGTGCATTTATGAAATCAGAGTGCATTGCAACCTAACAAGAGATGCATAGTTAAACAATATATCTTTACATCATATGCAAATTGTGCTAACCTGTCTTGTGCAGGGATGACTGTCGGCGATGGGTAAGTTGGTTATGAAATATTCTTCTGTCTTGTTTCTTATGAATTGTTAAAAAGAACCTAGACAAGTAGAAAGAGCACTAGTAAATATGTAACTTTACTTGTTGAATTAGTGCAGATATTTGTGAGTTTCGGCGAAGAGCCGCTCGCCAGTACATGATGTGTGCTGATCCACGTTGTGGACATCCTTTTCAGAAAGCAAAGGAGACAGGGGGTTTTCAAGTGAGGCACTAAAGCTTGTCTAGCCCAGTAGAGCTGTGGATTGCCTCGAAACTTCTTTTTATTTCCAGTCAAAGTTGCAAGTTTCTTTTCCTTTGAAGGTATCTTTACATTCCAACATGTAATAAAGGGATATCATGTATGGGCATTGCGACTATTTTTAAAAGAGAGTTTTAAAGAGAATCATGTAGCCAAGATAAGACAAATCTGAGTTTGCAAAGTTTTGTACTTGTATTCCTATCCAGTTATCAATAAAAGAAGTATTTCCATTTCAAATCTCCGTGTCCAATATTTGATTTTCTGCAATAAATGGGTGCGTGCATGTGTTTTGCTTGACTAGTTATTTTGTGCAGGTAATTGGCCTTGTGCAAGCGCAACTTAGGCTTGCACGACATCACACCTTAGCGAGGACGATCGGTCTCAAAGAGTCCGAAATGAGGATTAAAGGACTGCGGGATCGTGACGTGACATCGACTGTTGGTACTTGTCAAATAGTGAATCAGTATTAGTATCTTCAATGTTGTAGGCTTCATATTTGTGCTTCAAGTTGGTAGCTTCCACATAGATGTTGCTGCTACAGATAGGATAGTCTTCAAAGATTGTTTTATTCCTTGACTTCCATATAATCCACATGTGGTAGAAATAATGTGTCACCTTCTCTGGATCTCCCTCCTTTAGCAAATCGGTAAGGAGTCTTGCAATTGTAGTATCTTGCTTGATGTGAGAAGCAAGCAGCGGGTGTTGCAGCCAGGAAGTTCCTGTAATGGGACAATGAAAGATTAGATGATCAAGAGTTTCAGAGTGTACCTTGCAAAGAGGGCACATTGCATCAATATGTCTGACACGCCGACGTATATTGTCTTTGGTGGGGAGGGAATTGGTGAGAGCTCTCCAAACAAATAGTAGCACTCTTGGACAGATATGACTGAGAGACCAAAACTTATGCCATTCCTTAAACCCATGATCAGTAGTGTTGTCATCCTTCTTGTCAGAACTGGCATGAATTATCCCATATGCAGATTTGGTAGTTAAAACTCCATCATAGATAGTTAGAATAATGCTTGGAAGAAAGATTCTAACAAACTTACACGTGTATGCCATTAAGGCCGTGATTTAATACGCGGTAGGATGAACAAAGAATGTAACACAATACATCCTCATTTATGATTGTCTCGTGGGACCATGTGTGCGAAAGTTGTTCCCTAAAAAACACGAGTACCTGGTTGTTGAGTATCATTATTGATCATATTGTTGTTGTCCATTTTGATATCATACTGTTGTTGTCCATTTTGATAACCAGAACCAGTAGCATAAGATACATCCATTATATTAGAGAGAGACTTAATTTAAAATAATATTAAATAATTTTAACTTGATTGTTATTTGGTAGAAGATCACATTAGAACTGGGACTGCAAACGAGCCAAGCCGAGCCAAGCTTTTGTAAGCTTGACTTGACTAGAATTAATCGAGTTCAAGCTCGAGCTCGAGCTTGATAATTTTTTTTTATTATTTTAGAGCTTGAGCTTGGCTCGAGCTTGTTTATATTAAGCTTGAGCTTAGCTTGGTTTGAACTCGAACTTGGCTTGATAAGCAAGCTTGATTCAAGCTTGATAAACAAGTATCAAGCTTGATAAGCTCAAAACCAAGCTCGTTAAGTTTGATTTCAAGCTCGCTCAACTTTGTTTCAAGCTTAACGAGCTCGATTTCAATTTAGTTAGGTTTGAATTCATGTACCTGTAATATTGACAATTTATTTATAAAAAAATTAATCAAAAAAGTTCCTTAATATCAATTATTAATGACATATAAATATATAATGCACACAAATATATATAATTATAATTCAACAAAGAAAAAACGAGTTTCTAAACGATCTCCTAAACGAGCCATCTCACAATCTCATAAACGAGCCAGCTTGCGACCTCAAACAAGCCGAATACTTCTTAGCTTGAGCTTGGCTCGTTTATTAAACGAGTTCGAAAATGAAGTTTGAACTCAGCTTTTTTACTAAACGAACCGAGCTCTAACGAGATTTTATCGAGCCGAGCTTCGAGCAGCTCGCGAACTGCTTGGCTCAGTTGCAGCCCTAATTAGAACTCTCTCTCTCTCTCTCTCTCTCTCTCTCTCTCTCTCTCAATGCAAGTAGTATGTATGGTAGGAGGGTGCGAACCCCATTGATTTTTGTGCAGGCTTTTCTTGTATAGCATGGACTAATTCTGCTCGCGTTGTGCCCCTATCCAATTTTCAAACGAACACCCATCTACGAGTCAATGACAACTTAGTCTTTGTCCTCGCAAGAAGGGAAAATAAAAAAGGGGATGTGAAGCCTCCCAAATTTCAGTTAAACAAAGGTTCCATCTGACCCTAAGGCCTCACGAAGTCATCAATCTGAAAATCTCACGCATCCGTAATCGCACCACGCTTCTACTTCTCCCACAGAATTAAAGTACTATTCCCGTGGCTCGAATACGGCCACAGGAGAAAAATGTCTCCCTCTTAACCACAAAAAAATAAAAATAAAAATAATATATATATATATATATATATACATTATGGGAGCGAATCAAAAGTCCCCCTTAGAAAACTTCCTAAAAATTCTCTCATTCTCAACCGTCCATTTTGTTAGATATTCTTCAAAACCACTTCGGTTTAAATTTGAAATAAAAAAATAATTAAATTGTTACCGGCCTCCGGAGAAGTCGTGCACGTAGCACTGCCCTAAGAGTTAGCTCGGGTCTATGTGCAGACTGAATCCGAACGTCCCTAGTGGTAAAATCCCCGCTCCACCGGAATCTCGTTGCCGCACACGACGTCGAGAGAATGACCCCGACTTAGCTCCGCCCAGAGCAACAATAGAGAACAGCAGTGATCTTGAGAGGACGAGAATTTTAGAGAGGGAAAATGAATTTCTGTGTGTAAAAAATGAAGGAATGAGACAAGATATATATAGGCATTTTCCAACGTAGGAGAGTAATGATGGATTTAATGAGTCAATTAAAATGAACGTTTACAAACGTTTTTCAGCACATGGTTCATTGAACCTGGACGAAATTTGGATAGTGAACGTTATGGAATTAAAAAATTTGTAATGGTCAGAATTTTAAGAAAGGAGCAAAAAATCTTTTAGGGTCTCGGTCCGAACCCGAAGAGAAAATCGAATCGGCATTCGGCGCCCGCAGATGTGGGCACGTACCCGCACCCGTTACGCGCGCCGAACCGAACCGAGCCGACCCGGGCCGGGCGGCAGCGTCGGCGCGCGCGTGTGGCCCATGGAGCTCCCACACACAACTTTTAATGAAGCAAAGAAGTGAGTGGTAATATATATACACAAACTATTTCATGCCAAACCGATGTGGGACTAAAGTGATAAAGGTTGGGATTCAGCTTTTGCTCACAGTTGAGTTTCAGCTAACAACCCCCCCAAAAGCTCAAGTTCCAAGGTAATTGAAGACACAAAGATAAAGGAAGAATAAGAGAATCTCTGGACAGTTGTATACTATGCATAAATGAGATGGACTACAGCCTTGAATCTCACGTAATGACTATTGTCTTTGTCTGAAGAAGAGCTTGATGGACTACGCCTTGAATCAGTCTTCTTGAACCAGATTCAGACTATAGCACACATAGTACGCTAGAGGTACTTGGGTCTATCGGGTGGCGCGTTTGGTTGGTCATGCGCACTTTTACACATTCATGATAGTTGTCTAGGATCGTCCTGTCCTATAGTCGCGGCCCTCACGACCTCTCGTATAGGTAAGACTTAAGGGTCGGTGATAGGAATCAACCCTGCATATCATGCTTGGACTTATTAAGAGTTTAAACTCAACCTATCCATATCACAAAAGGAACACTGTCACCATAGGGATGTGGTATGAATGTATACATGTACAGCCTCCTAGGCTTTTATTTTAAATAAAATTTAATCTCAGGTCAGTGTTCCATAATAGTCACCTAATCCAGCTTGTTTCTATCCATTGAACCGGCTTCTTGGGATCTCCAGTCAGACTCGGTTGGGTTGCCACTGCTGGTGACTATTCTATGGGCTTAACCCCATCCCCCTTGATGATTCTAGAATCAATGTCCTAGACAGACCCTTCGTCAAGTGGTCTGCAAGGTTCTTTTCTGACTTTATATAGTCAAGAACAACATATTTGTCCAATAGGCTCTTTATTGACTTGAAGCGCAGCTGCAGGTGCCTGTTCATCTTAGCATTCACAGAATCATGCTTTAGTAGTTCTATAACATATTTACTATCATAGTTTATAGAAATTGTAGGAATAGGATGAACAGAAACAGGTATATGCATAATAAGATTTCTCAGCCATTCGGCTTCTGTACATGTAGTATCCAAAGCTATCATTTCAGAGTCCATTGTACTTCTGACTATGATAGTTTGTTTACATGATTCCCAGGAGATTGCAGCTCCTGCTAGGGTAAAAATATATCCAGTAGTGGATTTTACATCATGTGAATCAGTTACCAAATTTGCATCGGAGTAACCTTCTATGATATCAGGGTGTCTAGAATAATAAAATTTATAATCGTGAGTACCCTTAAGATATCTAAATACTCTGTCCAATGCAGTCCAATGTGACTGATTTGTGTTACTAGTATATCTACTTAGTCTCCCAATATCAAATGCAATATCAGGTCTGGTCCTATTTGTTATGTAAATAAGGGACCCTATCATCTGTGAATATCTATGTTGTTCTATAGGAGATCCTTCATTCTTCTTGAGAACAACATTGCTATCATATGGAGTAAGGGCAGGTTTTTTTTTTGTCAAAATACTCAAACTTTCTTAGCATTTTTCAATTGAATGTGCTAGGGATAGAGTATAGCCCTCTTTGTATTTGGACACTTGCATTCCTAGGATTAGGTTTGCTTCACCTAGGTCTTTCATGTCAAACTGGTTAGATAAATAATTCTTAGTGTTATTTATCAATTTCAGTGAAGATCCTAAAATAAGTATATCATCAACATACAAGCATAATATGACACAACTTTTATTTATATTTTTAGAATACAAACATTTGTCATATTCATTTGGCATAAAACCAAATTCTATAATGACTTTGTCAAATTTGTTGTGCCATTGCTTGGAAGCTTGTTTTAGGTCATAAAGAGATTTTACTAATCTACAAACCTTCTTTTCTTGACCTTTAGCAACAAAACCTTCAGGTTGCTCCATATAGATCTCTTCCTCTAGATCTCTATTTAGAAATGCTGTCTTTACATCCATTTGATGGATCAGCAAGTCATGAATGGAAGCTAAGGCTAGGAGGGTTCTAATAGAAGAAATCCTAGCAACAGGAGAATAGATATCAAAGTAATCTAATCCCTTTTTCTGGGTAAAACCTTTGGCTACTAATCTAGCCTTATATTTCTCTATAGTACCATCGGCTCTAAGTTTCTTCTTAAAGATCCACTTACAACCTATTGGTTTGCTGCCTAAAAGAAGGTCTGCTAAAAACCAAGTATTGTTCTCCATGATGGAGTTATAGATCTTTTTCTTGGCTTCAAAAATATGGTACTAGCTATTTCATGCAAGTTTCTCCCATTCATGATAATGTAAGGATATAACACGATAGTGGCCTGTTAAGGTACACTCTTAATAAGTAACATGACATGATAGTGGCCCGTTGTGGCGCACTCTTAACAAGCAACCTTAGCATGATAATACATGATAGTGGCCCATCGTGGCGCATTCTTGACAAGTAAACCTAACATGATAATCTTGATATGCTGTTGTGACGACTATCTTGACTTGCTAAGTAACTCTTGTCTTAACACCGTGGGTGTTTGTGCTTGTATAAGCTACATGTCTCGTCTTGCATCATGTCTAGGACATGAATTCTTGGTTACCACGGTCAGGGATTCATACTGAATCTGACTAGGATAATGACTAGATTGATCAAGTAGTTCATGAAGAGATTTTTCAGCTACAGGCAGTCCCGTTATCTGGGTGCTCTAATTGGATTTGTAGCCTGCCGTCGAGTATGACACATTTTTAGTACACTGTCATATGTTGCACCACCAAGTCACCTAATCCAACTCTTTCAACTTGCTACTGGATAACCTGGATTAAGTCTGCAGGACTTTTGGTTGTTGGAACATCTCATTGCATCTTGTTAGTAATTAGGCTTGTGATAACCCTAGTTATTTAAAGTATCAAGCCGTACTCATTGCTTGGCCGTGATTGATGGATGGAGTCTAGTCTAGTATTGTCTAGACAGTGCCAGTACATGGTTACTTTAATGCATTTACTGTTATGCTTTACCTTATCGATAATCGGTCAGGGACTAAGTTTTGTTCAGGAGAAGGGTTACAACCTCGGTCCTTGTCTGGTTTACGGGTTGTAACTTGGTTACCGGAATAGTTCCTTAGTTATCTTATCGTTTATCGTCCTGATTTCTTTAACTCATGTCTTTTATTATCCTTTATGTCTCATGTGCTAATATGCTGGTTTTAGTTATTAAGTGAAGCCTCCTTTGTGGCACTTGCTCCTTCTGGGATCTGACCCAGCTGGTTTTGTATGGCCAGATTTCGGAGTAGCACCCGAGGATCTTCCAGCCTTCCAGCCAGATGGTGAACACCAGGCGCAACCCTGGCAACGAGTAGATTTTATTTTGCTCTCACACTCTAATTTTAAAATTATTCTTTTAAGGTATTTAGCCGTCGAGCAAGTGTTAGCTCGTATTGAATTTACATTCCTGTCTGCCTAAGGGCTGTAACATGATTGACAAATCCTAGGGTTGATCACGTATGACTTAAACTCTTGCTAGTCTTCACATTTTGTATGACTAGCTTCATGATCATCTAAATATGTAATGTTTGGGACGCCTTACTTTGTATGTCTGATGATCTACCATCTTGTTACATTTACTTGCTTGCTTGAGATTGAGATACTAGGCTTGTTCTTGACCCTAAGGGACTAATGGCTTGTAGTGAACCCTCATGCATCTAGACAGCCGTGACCGTATTGCGAGGTAGAATTCACTTCAATATACGTATCTGGCTGTGTCTGTCCCCCGCTCTCCAGTATTCTGGTTCTGGGGCGTGACACAGTTTTAGTGGTGGCCCATGCAGGTCTTGTAAATCAAGATGTGTGAGGGTTTCACTGAATAGATATCTCAATCAGCACTCGTCCTTGATCTCTACTCGTGCCTTATAATCTTTTCGAAATCTTGACCTGATCACATGTTTATATCCTCGATCTATCATGGTCCTTCCTTATTGTTTCCCATGTCGTTTCTTCAGCGGCATTGTTCCTGGTCCTACCGATCAGCAAGACGGAGCAGCTCCAGTGGACCAGCAGCAACCTGAAGACCAACCCCAGCACTCTGGAGCGGCCTCCCGAGTCATGCATTCCGGGGATCAAGAGCCCCCAGTTCAGCCAGTCCAGCCTGCAGAGTCTAACAATGGAACCCTGGTGGGTCTCATCAGGGAATTGCTTGCATCTCAAGATCGTCGGGGCGATGCCCTGCACCAGACAGTACAAGATGACATGGGCAGAGTTGGTTACCAAGGGAACAATGTGGCCAACAGCTTCAAGCGTCTGAACCCTCCATTCTTTGACGGCAGTAAAGATGCTATCACTGCTAAGCATGGCTTGAGGACATAGAAGTTATGCTGGAGGCAGCTAGGATTCCTGAGGAAGAGAAGGTGGTTATTGTGCACCTGCAGTTATTGGACTTAGCCCGCAGCTGGTGGGCGATGCTAGCAGTTGGATTACCGATGCCTGTCTCATGGGCGGTATTCAGCAACAAGTTCCAGACCAAGTACTTCGACGCAGTAGCTCGGTATGATCTGCAGATGAGATTCACCAATCTTAAGCAGATGGGCAGGACGGTCGATGGATATGTGACCGAGTTTTCTAGACTCAGTCGATTTTCTCCTACCTTGGTGGCAACCGAATTAGATCGAGTCCAGCGATTCCAGCAGGGGCTTCACCTAGAGATCATTATATTAGTGGAGCAGTTTGAGCACCAGACGTTTGATGCCGTCTTGCGAGCAACGAAGAGACATGAGTATACTTCACAGAGGATTGTAGATAGAAGCGGAGGACGAAAGAGGTCTCATGTTCATATGTCTCAGTCTTCAGCACCAGCCCCGGTAGATAGGGCTTTGATTATTGGAGCTCCTAGGAGGGCGACCACAGTTTTGTCGGTTCAACACTCGACGCCAGCGTATCCTCATCAACAGAAGCAGAAGAAGTCTTCCGCGATGGGCTGCACTCATTGTGGGAAGCCAAGACATGTAGTATCAGAGTGTCGCAGAGCACATGGATTGTGCTTGGCTTGTGGGGCACCAGATCACAAGATAGGGTCCTGTCCGAATAGAGCCGTTCATCGTCATCAAACCTAACCAGTCCATCGGTTAGGGGTCCAACACCAGTGCAACAGCAGTACCAGCCTCTGAGGCCATTGTCGCCTTAGGCCCAGCAGTATGCCCAGACCCAAGCTCATATTCAGAACAGGCAGAGAGGTCACCAGCAAAGGGGACCAACACAAAGAGGACAAGGTCAGGCTATGGCTCTGATGGTAGAAGAAGAGTTAGCTTCAGATGAGGTGGTGGCAGGTACCATTCTTGTCAACTCTTTTCCAGCATCAGTATTATTTCATTCGGGTGCATCACATTCATTTATGTCTGCACGATTCGCAACACGGATAGGACTGGAGCCCAAGTCATTATCAGTAAGGCTCAATATACTTACTGGTAACGATCTTGTGGGAGTAGATAGAGTATTTTCCTCGTGTCGAATCGTAGTTAGCGGTAGAGAGTTTTCCGCTAGGTTGATAGAATTCTCGATAGCCGATTACGTTGTGGTCCTAAGAATGGATTGGTTGAAGGAGCAATACGCAAGAATAGACTGCCATATTGGCAGGATTATTTTTGGTATTCCCGGTGAGACAGAGTTTTCATTCTCTAGGGACGAAGTAGAACCTTATCCCCCAGTATTGCGGATGGCAGTAACAGTGGGAGTTCAGTTTCCCAGAGTCATTGAAGAGTTCCCAGACTTGTTCCCCGAAGAGTTTTCAGGCATGCCCCCAGAGAGAGAGATAGAGTTCACCATCGATTTGCTTCCAGGGACGACACCAATATCAGGGGGAGTCTACAGGATGGCACCTTCGGAGTTAGAGATATTGTACAAGATGATTGAAGAACTCAGAACCAAAGAATTTATTCGTGCTAGTGGTTCACCTTGGGGAGCCCTGATACTTCTTGTGAAAAAGAAGAATGGTCGTCAAGATTATGTGTTGATTATCGTACCTTAAACTTTGTAACAGTCAAGAACATATATCCTCTACCAAGGATAGATGATTTATTTGATCAACTCAGAGGAGCGGCAATATTCTCGAAGATTGACTTGCGGTCAGGATACCATCAGATCAGAGTCAGAGAGCAAGACATCCCGAAGATAGCATTCAGATCTAGATGTGGGCAGTGGGAGTTCCTTGTTATGCCATTTGGAGCAACCAATGTGCCAGCCGTATTCATGGACCTCATGAATCGTATCTTAATGCCCTATTTGGACCAGTTCGTGATAGTGTTTATAGACGACATCTTAGTCTATAACAAGAATGAGACAGAGTATGAGCAGCATGTTTGTATAGTTCTTCAGATTCTCAGAGAGCACCAGTTGTATACGAAGTTCAGTAAGTGTGAATTTTGGCTTGATCATGTTTCGTACTTTGGTTATATTATCACCAGAGGTGGAGTGAAAGTGGACCCCCAGAGGATAGTGGCTAGAGTTATGGCCAGTATCTAGTACCGTCGTAAAATTCGGAGTTTCCTAGGATTGGCTGGCTATTACCGGCAGTTTGTATCAGACTTCGCTCGAATTTCAACACCATTGACGCAGTTGACCCGCAAGGATGTACAGTTTGCTTGGACAACAGAGTGTCAGAATTTATTTAAAAAGTTGAAGCAAGGATTGATGACGACACCCATTCTCACGCTTCTAGATGGGACGAGAGGATTTTCAGTTTATTGTGACGCTTCCGGCAAGGGGTTGGGATGGTTCTTGATGCAGCATGGTAAGATAGTCGCTTATGCGTCACGTTAACTTCGTGACCATGAGAGGAATTATCCTACCCATGACTTGGAATTAGCAGCGATGGTTTTCGTACTTAAGCTTTGGAGGCATTATTTATATGGAGATCGGGTGGAGATTTTTACCGACCACAAGAGTCTTAAGTATGTGTTTACCCAGAAGGATCTTAATATGCGTCAGAGGAGATGGCTAGAGCTACTCGTGGACTACAACATCAACATGCAGTATCATCCTGGGAAGGCCAACGTAGTAGCAGACGCATTGAGCAGAAGAGCCAGAGTTTATTTTCTAACAGCGCAACTAGAATTGTTAGCCGATCTTCAGAAGATGGGTATTAAAGTTGTTCTTTCTACCAATGTGGTATTGATGGCTAGTATGCAAGTTCAGTCCAACATAGTTGAGAGGATCAAGATGGCACAATCAGCAGATTCTAAGCTTCAGCAGCTCAGAGCGGAGTGTGTAGCAGGACAGAGAGTAGAGTTATGTATTCATGAGGACAGTACACTTCGACATGGAAGGCGTCTTTGTGTACCTAGTGGTGATATCAGGTAAGAGATCATGGCAGAGGCTCACAGTTCTCAGTATTCAATTCATCCCAGTGGCACAAAGATGTACCGAGATATCCGTTAACATTTTTGGTGGAATGACATGAAGAGGAAGATAGCCCGGTTTGTCTTCCGGAATTTAGTTTGCCAACAAGTTAAGGCTGAACATCAGAGACCAGCTGGACTTCTTTAACCTTTACCGATCCCAAAATGGAAATGGGAGCACATTACCATGGATTTTGTAACTGGGTTACCTAAATCTCCTGCTGGAAGAGATACTATCTAGGTTATAGTTGACAGACTCACCAAGGTAGCTCATTTTATCCCTTTCAGAATTGGTCAGTCAACGGATCAGCTTGCAGAGATATACCTCAGGCAGATTGTCAGATTGCATGGAGTGCCATTTAGTATCATATCGGACAGAGATTCAAGATTCACATCGCACTTTTGGCGGAGTCTTCAAAAGAGCTTGGGGACTCCTCTCAAGTTCAGTTCAGCTTATCATCCGCAGACAGATAGTCAGTCAGAATACACGATCCAGATTCTTGAATATATATTGTGGTCATGTACACTCGACTTCGGTGGTTCGTAGGAAGATCACCTGCATCTCGTGGAATTCTTCTATAACAACAGTTTCCAGGCAAGTATCCAGATGGCACTCTTTGAAGCACTGTATGGCAGGAAGTGCAGATCACCTTTAGCTTGGGACGATGTTGGCAAGAGACAGATGCTTGGTCCAGAGATGGTTACACAGATAATTGAGGTGGTCAGACAAGTCAGAGATCATCTTCGAGTTGCCCAAGATCGACAACGCCATTGGGCCGATTCTCATCGGCGTCCCTTTGAGGATTCAGTCGGCGACCACGTGTTCCTTAGGATCTCGCCTACCCGTGGCATCATTCGATTCAGCGTACAGGAAAAGCTTAGTCCTAGGTGCATAGGGTCGTTCGATATTCTAGAACGAGTAGGTGATGTGTCATATCGTCTCTCTCTTCCGTCGTCGTTACGTGAGGTACATGATGTCTTCCATGTATCCCAATTACGACAGTATATCCCGAATCTGAGCCATGTCCTTGATCATTCGGAATTGGTTGTTGGCACCAACCTTTCGTTTGAGGAAAGACCCGTATCCATTTTGGACCGAAGGGAGAAGGTACTCAAGAACAAGGCTATTAGTTTAGTCCGTGTTGCTTGGCGTCACCACTCTTTGGGTGAGTCAATGTGGGAGCGTGAGGATAATATTCGCTCGCGATATCCACACCTGTTTGACTCATAAGGTATAATGTCTTCCTTATGCCTTATGCTTTTAATTCCTTGCTTGCATGAATGATTGCTTGATTGACTGCTAGTCGTAGCTTGCTTATGATTAATATAGCTTGCCCCGACATCTCTAGCCTCTTGATTAAATTCTGAGGACAAAATTCTTTTAAGGTGGGTAGAGTTGTCACTCCCGTTTTCCGTCACTACAAGAAAAAACCCCTTTTACAACGTTCCATCTACAACACTTCCTAAAAACGTTGTTAAAAAGGGAGGGGTCTTCTACCACCTTTATAGTAAAAACGTTGTAAAATACATGTACAAACAATGTTTTATATTCAAACGTTAAGGCTTCTACAATGGTCATTCACAAAAGTTGTATACTACTGTCTTCAACAACATTTTATTAACATTGTAATATTTATTAATTTTGACAACATTTATTTAAAGTTGTCAAAGTTATTTATTTTGACAATGTACTTAAAATATTGTAAAAATGTTATGTTCAACAACGTTTATCAAATGTTGCAATTTTTTTATATTTTACAATGTTTGTTTGATGTTGTAAAGTTAATTTTATTTTACCACTTTATATAAACGTTGTGTATGTCATATCATTTTACAATGTTTAAGAAACATTGTAAAATGGTTATATTTAACAACCTTTAAAAAATATTGTAAAAGATGTGTATTTCACAATGTTTAAACAATATGGTAAGTTTATATTTAAAATAATTATAGGATGATATTATTTGAAATGTTGGTCTTATTAGGTCGATACCTCACTTGGTAGCATCTCATGATTAAATGGATATGTCATGTGCTGAAACCCATCCCTCCACGGCTTCGAAAGACAAGCCTAATATAATAGCTTATCTTCATTCTTGTAAAAATCATGACTTGTCAAACTCTATTTTACTCTTTAAAATGCTGCTTTACCTTAGATTATGTCATATATTCAATTAATGAATCATTAAAAATATCTAACAACTATCAGGATTTCTAAAGCTTAACCATTAATAATAAGTTTTCTTCATTTATATGCTTTTACAACTTACTATGCTTTTACACCCTTGATGATTGGTCTTTTTTGTTCAATTATCTTTGTTGAATTGACTGGGAAAGAGACTCCCAATATCGGTATCGGTTAGTATCGGTAGCGATGATATCGGATAAGGAAAAGTCAAAATATATCGGTATCGGTCGTATCGTATCGTTATCGACCTACACTATAAATTATAGGTTAAAAACTTTCAAGTCTAAGGTGGAGGTATGATCCCCACTTGACTAGCCTAAGGGTTGTCTTTCGCTTAGATTTATTTGCTGACTATGCACACTACAAGAAATACCCCTATTTCACAACGGTTTTAGTGCAACGGTTATATGTGTGTTGCTGGAACTATAATTTGCAACAGTTTAGTAATGGCTGACATAACGTTTTACAAATTAAATATATTTGCAAAGCTATAGATTAACCGTGACCTAATACACCTTGTACAATGGTTCATAATTTTTTGCCAAAAGTTTTTCTTTTTTTACAATGGTCAAGCAACGATTTTATGGAAGTGTTGTCAGAGTGGGATGAATTTGCAATGATTATGCAAGGGTTTTAAATAATTGTTGCAAATTCGTTACTATTTGCAACACTTACATAATGCCTTATAAAAAGATTCTCTGTTAGCAACAGTTGTGTAACGCTTTTTGTAACCTGTTCCGAGTGGGCTTTTTATTTGTAACGATTTTGTGCGATTAGTTGCAATTTTTTTGTTA
The DNA here is from genome assembly GCA_029216955.1 of Iris pallida. Lineage (NCBI taxonomy): Eukaryota > Viridiplantae > Streptophyta > Magnoliopsida > Asparagales > Iridaceae > Iris > Iris pallida. The sequence continues at coordinate 19,639,262 of JANAVB010027397.1, read as the reverse complement.
AACGACAACGATTATGATAACCATTGCTGAAAGAATAAATAACTGTTACAACATGTTGATCTCACAATGACTTATATATAGTCGTTACAAAGTTCAATGTCTAATTTGAATTTTTTTTTGTTAATTTTAATACATAATAAAGATTTCAGCATCAATATTACTCATTTGAATTTTAAATCGATTATTGGTCCCTTATTCATTAACCTAAAATATTTGATAATTAATATTTTACATCGATCCAAAATTTCCAACCGATAAAAAATATTGTAAACGTACTTAAATGTACAAAACATATATTATACATTATTCCTCTATTTTTTTACATGATTTCATTGGTTGTTTGAGGGAATACGCGATATATTGTGAATTGTTGACCACGGATTGAATTTAATTTTGTTAATGGGTTCGAGTCATGACCCGTGCTACTTGACAAAAATTGTGATTTAGAATATATGATTGAACAAATTGAACAAAGGACGTTGGCAGAATTTGCAGACTTTTCATTAAGAAAATCTCTTGGATATTTAGTCAATTTCTCTGGTGGATTCCTGTGTTGTTCTTTTAGAGTTACGTTGCATCAAATTATGTAACTAAATGGTGGATATTTTGTGAGACATAATTAATGGTACAAAGAGATTAACCAAATTTTTTGAGGTGTAAGTACTAAACTCCTAACACTATCACTACACCAAATTGTCTAATTTCTAATGGCCCCTTTTTTGTTTCTAATGGGTATAACTCGTTACAAACTAGCAGCACAGTAGAACCGTTAGTATTTACTCTAGTCCATTACAAATATGCTTTTTTTTTCTCTCTGTAACCATTTACTATTTTTTTTCTCTCTGTAACCATTTCCTTATAAAGGCAGTTCATTTTTTGATTAGGGCTAGCCCGGACCAGATTTTTTTTGGTTTTACTCAGGACATCCCATTTTTTTGATTTAGAGCTGTCCCAAAGTAAAATTCCTCCAAACCCAAAATTTTCCTCTCCTCTCTTCCTAAACCCTAACTCCTCTCTTCTTCTTCTTCCTCTTCTCCTCCACTATTTCTCCATCCCCAAGCAAGAAGTTAATTTAAAATTTCCTAGAAATTTCTTCCATCCTAGAAATTTTCTCTTCTTATTCCTCTTCTCTTCCAAATTTCCTTCTCAAGAAGATCGATGGCACCCAAATTCTTTCTCTATTTGTTTCCAAAATCCTAGAAATTAAATTAAAAAATTCAAGCATCCATTACATTATTTATTTCAATTGTCTGTAGCCCATTTGAATTAAACTACATTCGGAGTGAAAAATTATCTATTTAAATTAAACACAAGTATGCACGAACGAAAAAACTCTGTGTCGACTAGGACTGCCCAATTTTCTGGTAGTCCTACAAACTGAATGGACTGCCAGAAAACTGGGCAGTCCTAAGTCACAACATGTGAAACAAAGGACTGCCCAATTTTCTGGCAGTCCTACAAACTGAATGGACTGCCAGAAAACTGGGCAGTCCTAAGTCACAATATGTGAAACAAAGGACTGCCCATTTTTCTGGCAGTCCTGAATGTATTCAGGACTGCCAGAAAATTGGATAGTCCTACATACTGTAAGGACTACCAGAAAAATGGACAGTCCTTTATTTCACATGCTGTGACTTAGGACTGCCCAATTTTCTGGCAGTCCATTCAGTTTATAGAACAGCCAGAAAATTGGACAGTCCTTGTTTGCACTAGTTGAACAGCAATATTGGGGTTTCCTCCCATATTAGGGTTTGTATATTATGAGGAGCCTTTGGGTGCCATCGAAATTGGAAATAAGAAATAATTATGGATAACAATATTAGGATTTCCACCAATATTAGGGTTTAACATTTTTGTTGTTGTTGTTGTTCTTCCTTTTTTTTATTATTCTTCTTCTTTTTCTTGGATGAGTTGAGGAAGAAGAAGAGGGAAAAAATAGAAAAAAAAAGTGACTTTTATACCAAAGAGTGGGATAGTCCTAATCAATTTTTTCAATCGCAAACTTGTAAATAATATAATATTTAAAATGGGATAGCCATGGTAAAAAAGTGAAGTGCCTTTATAACTAACCAAAAAAAATCACCCTAAAATTTTCACTTGACAGGCGCACAACCAAGAATTTCAGGCAGGCGCACAACCAAAAATTTTACTTGTGAAAATTCCCTCCAATTTTGCAATATAACCCCCCCATCAATTCTCTTCTCTCACAAATTCCCTCAACTATCCGTTCTCTCTTCCTTCAAATTCACAAAACCCTAACCTGCGGCACATCGTGCACCTGTGGGGGCCGTCCACCTGTGGCAACCGTCCACCAGGTTGTCCACCTGAGGTGCTCGTCCACCTGTAGCGGCCGAACTCAGTGGAGGGTGGGCAAGGTCTGATCGGGTCGAGTGAGTTCTTCTTTATTTATTTTTATTTTTCTATGGTTAGTAGGGTTCACATTTTTTTGAAATGTCAGTATGGTTTGTCAATTCTGTTAGAAATTTTGATACGTGATATTGAGTAAGAAACCCTACATTTTTTTCTATTTTCTGAACAATACTGAGGAATGTTGGAAAATAGAAATCCTAGGTTTTGTTTTTTTTAGTCTATTGTCTCAAAATTTATTTTTTCAATCAAAATTGCACTAGCCTATGTTGCTAACATGTTAATCTTATTTGTAGGCAACTGACCTCATATAGTGTGGCCGGTGGGTATATATGCACCGACATATTTAGATCCATCTAAGGCGCCTTCACACAGGAGGTATGTGATTATGCCATAGTGATTGTTGGTCCTTAATTTTCTGTTATTGTGAAACCTTGATGTTTTCATAACAAAACATCGAGCATTGTTGTTTTACAGCGAATTTGTAGTGTGTAACCAGCATTGAAGCCCTTCAATCAGTAGCAAAGTATGACAAATGCCATATCTTTTATCTCTTTAAATAATTACTACTATCGATTATTATTTTTGAACTACTACCGGGTCCTATTTGAACTACTACCTATTTTTAATGGCAATTGCCATATCAGCTTAATAACTACTACTAGTTTTTTTAACACCGATATTAGAAAAATGATATCATAAAGCTTAATAACTTCTCTTTTTATAATGCGAAGCATGTAGGCAACCATTTGGTATCTGAAAAAAGATTTTTATATAGTGTTTCTTAATAAATACTACCCTTCTTTTTAATGAATGGATCCTAGCTCCGTGACCCATACTTAACAAAATTTAACTCCTATGCTTAGTATTTATCTTAGTTAGCCTAGATTTTTTTAGTTTTTATTTTATGGTGCAGTATGTCGGAACCAATTAACAAAGAGTGGATGAATGAAAAGGATAGACTGAGCCCTGCATATACAAAGGGAATTAAAGATTTTCTTGAGGGATGAGACGATCTCAAGAACTAGCATCATTGAAAGATGAGATGATCTTACTTCTAGACTCGCACATGGATAATTTTGAGGGTATGTAGGCTATACTATCAAAGATTACAACAAAGTCACCGACAGTTGTAAACTCACCAGTAAGTGACCCCGGTTCAAGTTCAGTGACTCGCTCTCTTTATTTATCTCAAAACATAGATACTATTTTTGTCATGGCTAGCGTATCTCATTCTCCTTGTTCACCGCCTGCTGCTACAAGAAACCCCCAAGTTATCTTGTGTAATAAGTTCGGTAAAAAATTGGCAAAAGGGTATGTCGTCATAGATGCTACATCAAATATGTGTCATTTCAAAAAGGTTGGGCATGGAGAGAAGAAAGTTTATGTTGAGGAAGTGATTGATCCTGATGCTCCTTTATTCGACCCTCCGCAAGGAGGACATCATACTTTTGTAGGTTTGGTTGAAGGGGGGATTTCTAATTTGGCTAGATTGTTGGTTAGAGTATGTTTGATGTTCTCTTCTATCTTACTTTTAGAACTAAATTCTATTTGGTAGGTATGCTATGGACTATGAAATGTTTTAAATATAAGACACTTTTGTTGGTGTTATTTAGTTTATGTAGATGAACCATATAAGTATTTTGATTATGTTTACCAATTATATTTATGTTTGTCATCTTTGTTATTGTAATTGGATATAACCAAATCTTTTTAACTCCGCCAATGTATTGTTTATCTTTGGATTGTCGGTCCCACGTCCGGATAAAGGAGGAGAAAATGTTTTATTAATACTTACATTTTTTTACTTCATAATTTTGTCTTATATCTTCTAAATGTCATAATTTGGTTTTCCTTCTTGTCTTTGTTCAGAGTACATGCTAGGCAGACATGGATGGAGGATGGTGGGAAAACCTACTGCATGTTCCACTTCCAGTCTGGTTGTTATAATAGTACCAGAGGTAACATACTTCTTAAAATATTATAGTTATCTTTGGCCTTGAATGTTCTGTTTAAATATGTAAGCTTTATCATAATGTTCCTATTAGATGTGGTGAAGGCAAACACATATCAGTTCTTTTTCCTGTGCTCCCTAAAGCTTTTAATTTCAATGCTGGTATTCTTTTCATATGGACAACTGAGTAGACCTAGTCCTCGAGTACAACAACAGAATGGCTTTAGTGAAGAAGTTTTGGGTTGGCTACATAAAAAAGATGACATAACAAAGCATTAGACTAGACTTGAATCAGTGTGGTTAGTTTCTGAAATTGTATATTCCCATTTTAAACATATATATATATATTTTTCCTTGAATCAGAATGATATAGGGTGTAATCATAGGTTGCCACATCAGAAATTTGTTGCTATGTTTGTTTAAGCAAGTGTAGTAGGATGCTTACCTTTTTGGGCGTACTCATTTTGCACCCTTCCTATCTCTCCACCTGTGTGTGCTTAATGTCTTTCCAGATAAAGGAGGAGAGTTATGATAGATATCCAAACAACCAACATAAAACTTCTGTAGATTTTTATGCTCATTAAAGCAATCCAGAATTATTTTGATGAGTAATGATTTCAATGGGAGTGGTAGAGACTAGAGAATAGTAGTCTCCACAAAGTTAAGATGGGGCTTCAACACCCATCCCGTATTACTGATTCGGGACATGCTATGATGGTTTATTGGTTAACTTCTTTAGAAAATTTTATTAGCTCTTAACTTTTGTCTTTCTTTATCTTGCTGTTTATTTTATCCTAAAATGGGTTTCTCTTATAATATCTATGATAAAATATATGTTAGGTTTTAGATGATCCCTGTTATAATGAGCTTTCACGAATGATGATAACTTTCTTAAATTGCAAAACCATTACCTATTACTGATTTCTCTGCTTCTAACCATGGGTCCAATGTGCGCATAGCATATCAGGTATAACTTATTAAGAAGTTGATGACATTCGTAACTTCCAATGTAGAATTGCCTTTGAAAATGGAACTGTGATAAATAGTACATCATTCCAATATACTTACTTAGGGTTCAGCTGGTGCATTTAGTGAGGATGTTGCTCTCAAAGCATACCCCCAGTGTGAAACTGTTCCATGCGATCAGTTTGAAGCTGCTTTCAAGGTTCAAGAGTGTTCATTTTAAGACTCTTAATCAATCGTTTATTGTATTTTACCAATATAAAGCCTAGTGCATTCTCTTTTACAGGATGTTGAACCGTGGCTAGTAGATAAAGCAGTTCTTCCAATTGAGAATACATTAAGTGAAAGTATCCAATGAAATTATTACCTGCTTCTGCGTTATAGGTTGCACATTCTTGGTGAGGTGCGATTGGCTATTAACTACTGTCTTCTGGCTCTTCCAAATGTGAGAAAGGAGAATCTATTACGCGTTTTATGTCATCAGCAGGTTGACATATGCTTATCTTTGTAGTCTAAATGCCTTTATGTTTCCATATTTTCACATCAATATTTTGCCTATCACTTGCAGGCACTTGCTAAATGTGAAATTACGTTGAGCAAGTTTAATGTCATTAGGTAGAATGCTGAGGATCCTGCTACTGCTGCTCAGGTAATTTATAGATGAGTGGCATGTTTTACACCACTACTGTTGTGATTCATAATAAACAGGGAGAGTTATATTTCTCTATTTGGAACATTGGTCAGTATATATCCACTAAAGGTTTAAGAGATGCTGGAGCAATTTCAAATAAAGGGGTACAGCACTATACAGGCTCGACATACTTGAAGAAAAAATGCAGGTAATGAGTCTCTTCTTTCCATTAATAACCAACCTTTCCTAATAGGTAATTGATCACCAATGGCTATGTAAAGTATGCTAATTTATGTTCATATGCTAGATATTGAGTTCAGTGGTCTTTTGCTGTGCATAATCGAACTATATCTAGTATAACTTGGTAATATCTTCGACTTAAATCATATTTATTAGGTCAACATGGGGGAGTATTTTCCTCAGTCCTTTTGGTTCCAACTAAGCTTTATCTTTTACAATTCTAACCATTTATTATATAATTGAAAGTCTGGAAGTACTGATTTCGACTGACCCAAGCTATGGATATAAGTGTTGCAAATCTGTGCAAGCAGTCTAGCTCTGTTTCTTTTGATCTATGCTGACAGCTTTCTAGCATCTTCAAGACAGAAAATTTACATCAACTTTTGGGATCTACAACCATACGGACCAACAGTAGTATACAGTTGATAAGATAAGCAAGTATGAGGGGGGTAAACATTGGATTAGATAGTCAACAAAGACTACAGAAGAAATCTTGTGCACATGAATGTTGTCGGTTCACATAAAATTACTTTTTCCTTAAACTACTTGCATCAACCTAGTGGTCATAAAACCAATTTTCTATCTATTGGATGTGATATGTATTCTTTGATAAACGTGGGAAGTCTAGGTTAATATGTTTGGTTGGTTTCTGAAGCATATATTATGTAAACTGAAGCATATATTGTGTGCTTTGACAACGAGCTCAAACATAAATAACTGACTCAAGCTATACCGAGTCAAGTCAACTCATAATTCAGTCAAAAGAGTCGAGTCTAGTACCTTTCAAGCTTGTTCATGAGCTATGGAGCTGAACTTCTTATGTTCAAGCTCAGCATGTTAAGTTGAATTGATTTTATAGTCATTATTATTTTAAGCGCTGATATATATTCATGATTTTTCCCTTTTAATGTGAGATTGATCTTTCCTCCTTATACTTTATCTACCTTAGGATGCACGGTAAAAGGTGGATTCAGATGAACTCTCATATGAGATAACCACAGTCTCATGGTGACAAATTGATACTACTTTTTTATTGGCCGGTTGGCGAGTATCTGTATAGAACAGTACTCGGTATTCTTACATGATATTGTTGTTTTTCTTAAAATATAAAGATGCATGATATTATCCCTTGTTTTTTTTTAATTTTGCTCTTTCATTTTTGTTCTTTCAGTTGTGTAATGTGCTCTTGGTTATGCAGGCTTAAGATCGAACAAGTAACCACACCATGTCATCATGTTAGGTTCTTCGTTTGTTGGATGAAAGAGGCGGTCAAGTGCGGGCTTTGCACTTGTGTGATGAGTGGTTAGTAGGTTTCTATATGTGGATAGTTTTGCCTAAAATGCATTTTGTAGACAAGTTTCTTTATGTTTGTGCTTATGTTTACAATAGTTTGGGCAGCCATGATCTGATATTGAGCTTTACCTTTTTTTATTATACAAAGGATATATGTATTTAATCATTATCTATATGTGAGAAATCCACATCAATGAATTTTTTGTTATCATAGATAAAATCTACAATTGGCTCATATCAGGATGCATATTCATCCTTTTTGGTCTACTTGTCTTTGACATGTTCGATACATCTGTCTTTTGTATGTTCGAGAAATCTCTCTCTGTCTATTGGTATTCAATTCTAAAATTATTATTTTTTTTCCATTTTTTAGATATACTAACGTCTCATCTCCGTTAGTATTCAACTCTAAAATTATTATTTTTTTCGTTTTTAAATATACTAACGGTCATAGCCCGTTAGTATTCAATTCTATACACTTCTATAAACCTGTTATAAAAATAATTACTAACGGCTATAGCCATTAGAATAGTTGAAATACTAACGGACATAATCTGTTTCATGTGGACTGAAAGTAGACAGCATTAGACAGTTTGATAGCCTTAGATAATCTAGAGCCTCATATTTAAGGACCAATGTCTGATGTCAGAGTTCATGCTTCCTAGAAAAGCATGTTGTGCACAAGCTATTGATTAAGTATAGTTGGCACAGGGTTCTCACACATGGAAACAGAAGAATGAAGGGGCTAGAACTTTATATAACATCATAATTGGATATATATATATATATATATTTTTTTTTTTTTGGATATATATATATATATATATATATATATATATATATATATATATATATAGAATAAACCTTTAACAATTCAGATGTTATAAATTTTGAATGATTTGCAGGAATCAAGTAGTAAGAGTTTCAGTATGTTTAGCTATACAGGTCTTTTAGACAGCATCTGGCAATGGTAGACATGGTACATGCATTATCAAATAAGTGAGGACAGATAAGAAAGAAAGATACATACTCAGGATAGCAAAATTATTAATAAAAACTTCAGCACTGCTCAACAGACATCATTCTAAATTAATCTTACATTCCCGTAGCAAAATTTTTAATTTAGTTACTGAATAAGGTTTGATTTTGTCTGCGAATAGATAGGACATCTGTAGTAAATTATGAAGCTTATCCCATGGGCTCACTCATGCAAATCCACAGGTTCTGCCTGCCATTTAGTTTGATTTTTCTCCATTATGCTATGAAGGTGGTTCTTCTTGTTGAAATTCAACATGTATTGTTCTAACAGATATACGAAAGCAGTACTGGATAAGGCAATCAAAGACATAGTGTTACCTGTTATTCAGCAAAGTGTTACTGTTGCTAGCCGTACAACTAAGGAACTTGTATTGAAGGTTGTTTTTGTTACTTGTACACTAGGGGTGAGCATCGGTTCGGTTCGGTTCAAACCAAACCGAATATGTAAAAACCGAAATAACCGTAAACCGTATTTTTCAAAACCGAAAACCGAACCATTTTTATAAAAACCGAACAAAAACCGAACCGAATTAATTTGGTTCGGTTTTCGGTCGGTTCGGTTTCATGGGCCAATGTGCATGGCCTTCAAGTTTTTAACAAAATAGGCCTATTTAAATAACAAAATTTTAAAAAATATATGACATTATTGTATTTATGAATTGTTATATTACATAGAGTGAAAGATATTAGTATATATAGATTGATGGTAGATAGAGAGAGTACTCAAAGAAGCACCGACATAGAATAGGAGAAGAGAGTGCGCTCAGTTAGGGGTTAATAAACATTAGTATATGTATATTGTTGGTAGTTTGATAAATTACTAAATCTAAATCGGTTTTCGGTTCGGTTTTTTCGGATGAAGAACCGAAAACCGAACCGTTATTTCAAATTTTCAAATTTTCAAACCGTAAACCGAACCGATAACCGAACCGTTTGTCATATTTCGGTTCAGTTCGGTTCGATTTTCGGTTTTCAACCGTTATATGCTCACCCCTATTGTACACTACTATCAATTCTCATTTTGAGTTGTGCTTGCCTTCCTAATCCAGATTAATGTGGTTATAGGACTATACGATGGAGTCAGATGCTGTTGCATATCTCGAGCTGCACAGTTAATGGTGCACTTTCGCTGGAAGTTTAGCCCATGTCACTTGCAAGGTCTCTTCAATCTATCCTTTTTATATTTTTGAATCTTTTCTATCCGTGCATACTTTTATTTCTTGGTCTTCTTCCAAGAATCTCTTAAGAACTTAATTTTTCATTGTGTACTGATACTAAATGTGATTATCGTGGGCTTGTCATGAACCTCTTCGAGTGGCTCTATCAAATCACCTTTGTAATTTACTTCAGGCCCTAAGTATGAACGGTGAACTATTGGACCAGATTGTTCAGCTTCTGACAAATGATAATATAGATCTTCGATGTGCAGTTATTGAACATATTGCTTCCGAAAAGGTAACTCTGTCCATTCTATGAACTTGTCTTAATATTGCATATGCACTTTTATGCAGCATGTTCTGTGTAACTTTTATGTTGTAACCTGCTATTTGCTTATAATATTTTAATCCTTGGCTGAATATCTTGACACATCGTTAAAAAAAAGGAGATTCAGACAACTAGGAAATGGGCACAGTTGTTTAAAGCCTGAAGTTGTAATACTAATATACGAAGATATTGATAGTTCAAATTTATTTAACTTTTCTTTGTTTGGAATGACATCTTTTTTTTCTTCTAAAAGTGACTTTAACAATCTCTTACGCCACATGGTTTTCTGTTTATTCTTCACTAATGGTTGTTACAGTTAAGTAAAGCTTTTCTGCTACTTTGGAGTTAGTTTCTTACTCTCGTTATCACTCTTGATTGACTTCAAACGACATGATGGCTTCTTCCTATATTTAACAGCCAATTGTTTCATTCTTTGTGTGTTGAGCTGTGCTTCTTATTAGTCTTAGAAAGTATATGGTCCTTGTCAAACAATTTATTTGATTCATTTGCCCATACTCTTTTAAACATAAATGCTTTACCAAAAGTCTATGACTGGGGCCTTCTTTGCACAATGATTCTGCGATTTTGAAGCATCTTCTGGAATTTCTGGGATTCCAGTTTTTGTAGATAAAATTCGTCTACTGGGCCAAAACTTGTAGTCTTGGAGGCGATGTTACTTTACTGACTTGGTCCTTTTCCTATATTAATTTATTGGAGCAGCTTCATCCTTCACCAAATAAATTATTGAACCATTTTCTGGTTTCTGAACGAGTTACTGGCCTCTTGAAGCTTAGCAGCTACGTTCTGGTCTTCATTCCTAAATTTTTTGTGTTCTCTAGGCTTGATATTCTGTTAACCCAACTTTTATATTTTCTTCCTCTAACTTCTGCTTTTAAAATTTTGACCCGAAGAGACATGCAAACCTGATCAAAATTACTAATATATGTATCAGAGTGCAGTTAAATAAAAAGTCTAAGAAAAACATGGTTACAATACACACTGCCAATGCCAATAATATGAAATGTATTTTCAATAGTTTTCACTATAAAGCTACATGTGAGGAATCCTTGTTCGGTCCTCCTTTCACTATCAGATTTCTTACTATGTGCTCTATGAGCTAAATATATAGAATGTAAAATATCAGATTTCTTATAATTATGATGCTGTAATACTTATTAGTTGTCTATCTGAATTATAGAGCTCACTAGTTTATGGTATGTAAATCACAAGCTATATGGTTGTTTGTTGACATGACACTTTATCTTTGGCTAGCTGTAGAGCTGATTGATGGTGAAATAGGCCCCTCAATTGCCGCTATAAGGAAACAGCGAGAGACAGCTGGCTCTGCATATTATGATGTCGGTACCTATGCTCAAGGACCATTTAGTAGTGTTCCAGAGGCACTTTGCCCCAAACCAGGAAGACTTTCAGATTCACAGCAGCGATATTACAATGTAAAATATGCCCATATATTCTTAAGTTTGTGAAACTGATGTAAAACTACTCTTCGACCATCTCATGTTTCTTTCTACTATGTGCAGGACTTTGTGAGGAATATATGGCAGAACCAATCAAGCTAGAGTTCCAGCGTCGTACCTGCTGGCCCATCTGGTTTGGATGCCTCAGTTAATTCTTTCATGCCTCATGTTTATGGTTCTGGTTCTGGCCAGCTGAAACACAACCTATATCCAAATTCACAAGCAGCCCCAGGATTTAGTGCAGCTCAACACTTAGATCTTATCTAGGAAGATTCTGATCGCGGTTCTTCTCAACTTGGGTTGTTCAATGTTTTTATCTTTATGATACATGTATTATATTATGTGTTTACAGAGAGCAGATGTAACTTTTGTAAAAAAAAATTGATACAGTATTTCTTCTAGCAAACTTGGACCAAATGATGGTGTTATTCAGCCATCTGTTGAAATCAGTACCATTGTACCTCCATTAGCTCCTACTGTTACGTCCCCTGAATTACGTATTCCTGAAACATCAACTGTGTCCAAAGTAAGCGATATTAGATACTGTGTATAAACCTCTATGTGAAGAAGTATGAAATGGCTTGCTGATGTCTTTTGATTTTTTTTCATGACATAGTACAATCATCACCAAGGACTCCAGGTGCAGAATGTGTGGGAATTGCCTTGGTTGAATTGTCGTTGTCTACAAGTGACGCGCTTGATAAGTATCAAGTTTTGGCGCAGAAGGTACACAAATGCCCTTATTTGCTGATTTATTTTAACATACATTATTAGGTAGTTCTTTTCTTAGGAAGTTAGATATATAAGGTGTCCTACGACATGTCTGACAGTTGAAACGGGCAAACTAATTTGACAATTTGCGTTTATGTACGATGCTCTTTCTAAGAACTTATGAGTTCTGTTCGTGCTTATATTGTTGATGGATAAACCTATAAGGATGATTAGTTGACATTTAAGTTTTTGTCTTCCAGCTGTTTAGAACAAATTCTGATGTGACTTTACCACTAGGTAACATCATATTGGTTAGTAAAAAGCTCTTTGCATATACTTAGCACACTTAGCTCTTTAATAGTTTGATACAATTAGTTGGTTTCTTCTACTTAGTCATCCTTTTTGTAGTTGTGCAATTCATGAATTTTTTCCTTTATTAACATTATTTCTTCATGAATGTGCTTGTTATTCCCTCTATTAACATTATTTTTTTTCATGAATTGCACAACTACATTCATGATTTTTTTCCTTTTAACAATTTTTATTCGGTATTTGCCCTGAATAATAACAGGGAAAGGTTTGCACCTGATAGAGGGGGTGGATTTTATGGTGATGGAATGAGAGGTCGTGGCAATTATGGAGGTGAGAGGGGTTATGGAAGTGGAGATTACAAAACATGGCAGAGTTTGGAATCCAGTCTAGTATCTTCATTTTTATGGGCTTGGTGGTGGAGTTTCTGAGAAAGTGACAACAACAGCATCATTGGTAGCAACAACATTGGTAGCAACGACAACAGTAGTAACAACAACAACAACAACAAGCGGGAGCAAAATTAGAATTATGTATTTGTATTTGTATTTATATTTGTATTATAATTGCAATCAATATATTTTATTTATAAATTGTATTTTTTTTAAAATGGACACATAATCAACAACGTTTCTAAACTGTTGTAAGATAACATTATAACAACTTTTTTAAACATTGTAAAATTTATTTACAATACTTTTAAACCATTGTTAATGTTATGATTACAACATACAAATATATATTACAACATTTGGCAAACATGATTGAATAAAATATACAACATTTGTTAAAAGTTGTATAAACTATTTTTTATAATGTTCGTATACTGTTGTAGAAAATCTATGTACAATGTTTATTAAACGTGGTATATGTTGTTTTTACCACAGTTGAAGAATGTTGTTGAAATGATGTTTACAACATTTGTAATACGTTTTTGAAAGTATTTTTTTACAATACTTGCCAAATGTTGTAGAAAGATTTTTGTCAGCTTTTATAAATTTCAACAATGTTTCTAAATTGTTGTGGTAAAAAATTCTACAACATTTTTACAACTTTCCAATAAACATTGTAGAATATACCACCTCTTTTACAACCCTGGATATAACAACCTTATATTAACATTGTAAAAGATCTTTTATAACATTTTTGCAACGTTGTAAAAGGAGTTTTTCTTGTAGTGCGTTATACGTATTTACGTATGCGTATACGAGATTTCTGGCATTTATCAGGTGGACCGTAATTAGACTTATTTTGCTTAGCCTAGTCTTGGTTTATCTTGACTTGGTTTATTTGATGGGTTTGGTTCAATTTGACTTGGTTTGGCTTGGCTTGAGATGGAGATGGTTGATATATAACCCAACTCCTTCTCTCTCTCTCCTCATCCACTTCTTCATTTACTTCTTCATCTTCTTCATTTACTCCTCCCACCTACCAAGTCCTAGGCAAGTGCAACTTGTTTCATGATGGATCTCAAGTTTATTGTTCTATTCTCTTCCTTACTTGATTTTAAGTCTCTTTAGAACTTGATTTTTGGGTTTGATGGATAGATTTTTGTAGATATAAGTTTGTAGCCTTTTCGTTTTCTTGGGGTTTGATCTACCAAACTTTATTTTCAAGTTTTAATTGTTCTATGTTGTAGAGAATTCAATTTTACCTAAAATGGACCTTCAAAAAGTTAGATTTTGACTTGTTTTGAGGAAGTTATGGCCAAAATAAGATTTGGACATTTTCTAGTTCATCTGTCCTGAATCTGGCAGGGACGATAAATAGTGCCGCAGGAATGAATAGTGCCGTATGGATGCATAGTACCACAGGAATGAATAGTACCACAAGAATGGATAGTGTCGCATGGCTTGCATAGTGTCGCATGGATGCATAGTACCGCAGGAATGAATAGTACCGCATGAATGTATAGTACCACAGGAATGAATAGTACCGCACTTGCATAGTACCGCAGGAATAAATAGTGCCGTATGGCTTGCATAGTGCCACAGGAATGAATAGTGCCGCAGGAATGAATAGTGTCGTATGGATGCATAGTGCCGCAGGAAATAGTGCCGCATGGCTTGTATAGTACTACATAGTGCCTTTTGGCTGTTTTATGTCCTATTTGGCTAAATTGTGGCCAAAATTTCTTCCGACTCCCAAAATGAAAGTTGTAGATTTTCCTTGGCTTCAAAAATATGTTACTAACTATTTTATGTAAGTTTCTCTCATTTATGATAATGTAAGAATAGAACACGATAGTGGCCTGTTAAGGTGCACTCTTAACAAGTAACAAGTAACATAACATGATAGTGGCCCGTTGTGGCGCACTCTTAAAAAGTAACCTTGGCATGATAATACATGATAGTGGCCCGTCGTGACACACTCTTGATAAGTAAACCTAACATGATAATCCTGATATGCTGTTGTGACGGCTATCTTGACTTGCTAAGTAACTCTTGTCTTGACACCGTGGGTGTTGTGCTTATATAAGCTACATGTCTGTCTTGCATCATGTCTGGGACATGAATTCCTGGTTACCACGGTCAGGGATTCATACTGAATCTGACTAGGATAATGACTAGATTGATCAAGTAGTTTATGAAAAGATTTCCCAGCTACAGGCAGTCCCGTTATCTGGGAGC
>JANAVB010027397.1:19499247-19621523 GCA_029216955.1 Iris pallida | reverse complement strand
TCTGAAATGCCTATAGTTCGTATTACGTATTTTGAAATACGTATACGTATTTTATCTTGTATTGCATGATTCCTTGCTTGGCTTATCTTGGCATTACATGGTTTGGCTTGTTTTGGTTTGGTTCGACTAGGCTTGGTTTCCCTTGGTTCATCATGAACTAAGGAGAGAACCCCCACCTACCACCTCCTCACCATTTATTAACCCACTCCCTTCTCTCTTCTCATTAATTCCCTCTATTACTTCTTCTTCTCCACCATTACTTCTTCACCTACCAGGAAGAGAGCTTAGGCAAGTGCAACTTGCTTCATAAAGGAACCCAAATTTTATTGTTCCATTCTCTTCCTCACGAGTTTCTAACACACATTAGTACTTAACATTTCTAATTTTCATGGCTCAATTTGTGTAGATCTAAGTTTATAGTATTTTCAGATTTCTTAGGTTTTGATCTACTTAACACTGTTATTTCCAAGTTTTGATGGTTCCATGTTGTAGAGAATTTCGTTCTACCCTACTTTTACCTATGGAAGTTCGGATTTGGACTTCGGATGAAGGATTTATGAAGCTTTGAAGCCATGAACTCCATGGTTCTTCTTCTCGGACAAGGTAGAGAAGAAGAACAGTTTCTGAGCCGCATAACAGTCCTCAGCCGCATGGAAGTGCTTGACCACATGAACGTTCATGCGGCAAGTCTCTTTCTGTTACATAAGACTTCATGGCTCTCCCAGCCGCGTGGATTTCTGTCTCCTTTCAGCCGCATAAACCTCAGCATAATCCAGCCAAATGAACATTTAAGTACCCGTAGCCGCATAACCCGCGTCCTCTTAAGCCGCATGGCACTGTATCTTCCAGCCGCATAAAGCTCTGTCCCATTCAGCCGCATGAGACTTGTTCTTCTTGGCCGCATAAGACCCATCCCCTGCGCTGCCGTATGAGAGTCATATCACTCAGCCATATAAAGCCTGGACAACTTCCAGCCACATGAGCTTGCCTGCAACCCAACCGCATAAGTCCGCTTTTCCAGCAGCATAAGCCCCTTTCCATCCCGCTGCCGCATGAGACCCTTGCGCTCTCCCGAGCCGCATGTACCCGTTCTTCCCCAGCCGCATAAGCTTATTTCCCTTAGCTGCCTGGCCCCTTTCTCTGTCTTGTTCTTTTATTATTATTATTATTATTATTATTATTATTATTATTAAATCGAGATATTACCTTTATGCTCATACGATTCCAGAAACACGATAATGGCCCGCCGTGGCGCACTCTTGACAAGTAAACTGACATGATATACCTCGACATGCTATTATGTCAGCCAGCCTGACATGACAAGTATGAATGACCTAGACACCGTGGGCGATTGCGTTTGTACAATAAACCAGTACTATCTTGCATCATGTCTAGGATTGGGATCCTTGAGTACCACGGTCAGGGATACCTACAGTAATTGACTAAGGCTAATAAACTAGAATAATTCAGTAGACATGAAGAGATTTCCAGCTATATGCAATCCCGTTATCTGGGTGCATTAAGTGGACTTGTATCCTACCGACGAGTAGGACACATTTCCAGCACACAGTCACGTATTGCACCCTTCATAAACGGATATTCGACCTGGATAACCTGGATGGTCTGTAGGGCTTGTGGCTGTTGGCATAATCTCATTGTATCTTGCTAGTAACTAGGCCTGTGATAACCCTAGTTAGTTAAAGTATCAAGCCGTACTTTTTGCTTGGCCATGATTGATTGAATGGAGTCTAGCCCAGCTTTGTCTCGTCCTGATCCTGTACAAGATTGTGACATGACATGGTTACTTATGCCTGCCTTAAACAATAATAATCAGGGGGTCAGTTCTGTTCAGGCGAAGGATTACAACCCCGGTCCTTGTTTGGTTTAAGGGTTGTAACCTAGCTCCCGGAACAGTTCTGTGTCCTCTCTTCGTTTGTTGTCTTATTATACCTCATGTCATGCTCGCCATGTTTTACCTTACTTTAATAGCATGATTATTTATACTGGCCTTAGCAATAGAGATCAGGGGTCCAGTTCTGTTCAGGCGAATGGTTATAATCCCGGTCCTTGTTTGGTTTAAGGGTTGTAATCTGGCTCCCGGAGCAGTTCTATGTCCTCTCTTCGGTTATTGTCTTCACTGTACCAATAGTATTTGAGACAGGTTTTTATTCAGGTGAAGGGCTACAACCCCGGTCCTTATTTGGTTTAAGGGTTGTGACCTGGCTACTTGAATGGTTTCTTCGTACTCAGTTTAGTGTTGTTATCTCTATTATTATCAATTCTTTATTTATTATCTTTAATATTCTATTGTGATATGCTGGTTTTAGTTCCTAAGTGAAGCCTCCTTTGTAGCACTTGCTCTTTCTGGGGTCTGATCCAGCTCGTTTTGTGTGGCCAGATATCGGAGCAGCACCAGAGGATCCACATGTCTTCCAACCAGACGGTGACCACCAGGCGTAACCTTGGCAACGAGTGGGTTCCTTTTTGTCCTCCCACTTTATTGTAAAATTATTCTTTGGAGGCGTTTAGCCGGCGAGCACATGTTAGCTCGTATTGCACCTTTATTTACTGTCTGCATACGGGCTGTAACACGATTGACAGATCCTAGGGTTGATCATGTATGACTATCTCGCTAGTCCTGACATTTTGTAATGACTAGCTTCATGATCATCCAATATGTAATGTATGGGACGCCTTGCTATTATATATTGGTGCTCTGACATCTTGTAACTATTATTGCTTGCTTGGGATTGAGACAATAGGCTTGTTCATGACCATAGGAGACTGTTGGCTTATAGTTAAACCCTCATGTATCTAGACAGCCGTGACCGTATAGCGAGGTGGGTTGCACTTTAATATACGTAGCTGGCTATGTATGCCCCCGCTCTCCAGTATTCTGGTTCTGGGGCATTACACGCTCTAATTGGACTTGTAGCCTGCCATCGAGTAGGGCACATTTCCAGCACACTGTCATGTGTTGCATCCCCAAGTCACCTAATCCAACTCTCTCAACTTGCTACTTGATAACCTGGATTAAGTCTGCAGGGCTTGTGGCTGTTGGAACATCTCATTGCATCTTGTTAGTAATTAAGCTTGTGATAACCCTAGTTAGTTAAAGTATCAAACCGTACTCATTGCTTGGCCATGATTGATGGATGGAGTCCAGTCTAGTATTGTCTAGACAGTGCCAGTACATGGTTACTTCAGTGCATTTACTGTTATGCTTTACCTTATCGATAATCGGTCAGGGACTAAGTTCTCTTCAGGAGAAGGGTTACAACCCCGGTCCTTGTCTGGTTTACGGGTTGTAACTTGGTTACCAGAATATTTCCTTAGTTACCTTATCGTTTATCATCCTGATTTCTGTAACTTATGTCTTTTATTATCCTTTATGTCTCATGTGCTAATATGCTGGTTTTAGTTCTTAAGTGAAGCCTCCCTTGTGGCACTTGCTCTTTTTGGGATCTGACCTAGCTGGTTTTGTATGGACAGATTTCGGAGTAGCACCCGAGGATCCTCCAGCCATCCAGCCAGATGGTGAACACTAGGCACAACTCTGGCAACGAGTGGATTTTATTTTGCTCTCCCACTCTAATTGTAAAATTATTCTTTTGAGACGTTTAGCCGCCGAACAAGTGTTAGCTCGTGTTGAATTTACATTCCTGTCTGCCTAAGGGCTGTAACATTATTGACAAATCCTAGGATTGATCATGTATGACTTAAACTCTTGCTAGTCTTCGTATTTTGTATGTCTAGCTTCATGATCATCTGAATATGTAATGTTTGATACGCCTTACTTTGTATGTCTAATGATCTACCATCTTGTTATATTTATTTGCTTGCTTGATATTGAGACACTAGGCTTGTTCTTGACCCTAAGAGACTAATGGCTTGTAGTAAACCCTCATGCATCTAGACAGCCGTGACCGTATTGCGAGGTGGAATTTACTTCAATGTACGTAGCTGGCTATGTCTGTCCCCCGCTCTCTAGTATTCTGATTCTGGGGCGTTACAATCTTATAAAGAAACATACTTCGAAAAGGCTTTTTGTACCGAAGGGATGTTCAAACTTCAACTTGTAACTCTAATGGAGATAATAAATTCGGTCTCTTCTTCTGGTTATTCTCTTGAGTTGTGGCACAATAGACTAGGACATGTTCATTGTAAAAGAATAAACGTGATGTCTAGTCTAGGACTTATATCCAACTATGGGGGTAATGAGTTGGAGAAGTGTAAGGTATATACACAAACTAAGATCTCTAGAAAACCATTCAAGCGGGTAAACCGAATTACAGATCTTCGGGAGTTGGTATACTTGTAGCACCCAGTTTTCTGAATTTGGGATATTTTGAAAATTTATTATTTTTATTATTAAATAATGGTGATTTAGTCATGTTATGAATTTTGGTGATTTTTAGATAGATTTAAAACTATTTTCTAAGTCACGACTTATGACTTTGTGATTTTACTAGTATAATCCTAGTGAAAACTCTAGAGATTTCTTAACCTAGAGACTAACCATGATCATGTGAGCCTAGCCATAGGTTTAGAACATCAAATTAGGACTTTTTAGCCTAAAGGGTATTTTGGTAATTTTCTAGGATTTATTTGAAATTATTTGTATTATGTGTTTTTAATATTATTTTAATTATTGTTAAGTACCATGTTAGTCCCTAACCTAGTTTACCCTAATCTAGAGGTTAGCTACTAACCTAGAAGCTTGAGGATAGATTTAGTCATTGGTTAAAGTAGTGTAATATCTAGATATTTACATATTAGATATTTTCCTTAAACCCCTCAAAATATCATTCCTTACCTAGAAGTCCAAACCTTAACCAAGAAGAAAGACACAAAAGTCTTCATGGACACCCCCTCCCCTACCTCCATGGCAGCCAAGGGCACCCCCTACACTACCCCCTTCCTATATTAACCCATCAAAATCATTCATGAATAATTTACATGAATGTTAATCTCACAAAAATCCCATTTCTTCACAAGGCCACAACTTGATCAATTTTGATCCAAATCACCTCTAGTTTCTTGCATTGGACTCCCCTACACTAGAGGGTACTAGTTAGGGCCTGCTATCAAGGAAATTGGAAGCTTTTGGCATCACCAAGTGGAAGGAATCACACCCCTCTTTATTGATTTTTCATTGGATTTGCACAAATAGGTAAATACCCTCAAACCATGTTAATTTTGTGTTTTCTCTTCATATTTGCATGCATCTAGGTATAAGGGAACTGTAGCCCAAGTTTGGTAGGAGTTCGTGTCCATTTCATGTCCGTATCGGACACGTATCGGTGTTTTAAACAAGGTGTTCGATGAAATGTTTGTTAGAATTAAATAGTATTAATTTCAAAAACTAATTGAACAATAATTTAGATCTTGGTGTGTAGATCACAACCCAAGTTGACTGAGTTGATTTCTGTGCACCCTCGTGTCCAAATTTGGACACGCACGCACGCACGAGGACACCGTGCGGCTGCCCTGCTGCTCGAGTGTCCTAGCGGACACGACACAGCACCTCGACACACGAAAATTTGTGTGTGGGTGAGGGCAACCACTGACACAGTGCACACAAAATATGGGGTGAAACCATCGAGTGGTTAGGAAGAAATCGGGGCTGTACCGATTCTCAACTGACTGTGCACACACGAAAATCCCCCTCTGATACTTGTGTCGTGTCGAGTGTAGACACCACCAGGACACGATTCAGGGTGTTGGTTGTGTAGCCCTGCCCCTACTCTAAGTGTAGACACAAACACGATACTTCTCGTGTACTGTGTCGAGCCCTAGCAAGCTCGACATTGCCGCACGAGCCTGTACACCTGCAGTTGGCTGATACTAGTGATTTCCCAGTTTGGACACTTCGTGTCCATTTTATTTGGACACGATAGACCCTGTGTGACACCTACACATGTGCACGACACAATACCAACCACTTGTTTGAGTTTGCGTGGTGTTTCGACATTTAAATTGTGGTTGCACTTTTCCTGATACAGAGCAGTATCAGTAAACTGGAAATTCCAGTTTTCAAATGTTAAATCCGTTTTTTTAAAATGTTGATTCACATGTTTTACTTGAGTTTATATTGCTGGGATATGTGGGATTTTGCTGGGTTTTGATGTGTGGAATTGGGATTGGTTTATATGAAGCATTCGAGTGTAACATTGGGTTGTTAACTGGACAGTAGATTTTTCCATGAAAATTTGAATGCTTCATTTCAGTTTCAAATGAAAACTGAGATTAGGTTGTATATAAATGTAAGTTTTCTTGATAAATACAATTGAGTGATTTGGTTAAATGTTTAGGATAAACTGAAATTTGTTAAACTGAAATTAGATGGGTTCAAAGGAAGAAAACTGAAAACTGATATTCCACACTTGATCAAACACAGGCATTGCTAATACATACATTGATGATTTCCTGAGATTCTGAGTTCATGATTTCCTGATATTACCCCATATACAAAACCTGTCACACACACTCCCTCTTGTTTACACACACACCCTCTCTTTCCCTCACACTCTTTCACCACATACACATATATATATCCCTTTAACCCTCTCTTTATATCTCTATGAATAACTATATGTAGATATGTATGTATGGATGTACACATGCATGAAACTAGAAATAGACACTTCATACACACCCACCCACACATGTTTTCCCTTTTCCCTCTCTCTAAATTGTGTTTGATTGTATAAAATATATATATGAGATATGTGTGTGTTTGATTGGTATATGTATTTTCTATATAGGATTGGTATAGGTAGGCTATCCTTTAGGCTTGCCTATATACTCTAGTGATGTATATATATATATAGATAATAACTACATAGAATGTTGAATGTAAAGACTTGATGGTATATATGATATTGATATTGATATATGATATTGATATATGGTTTGGCATAGGCTTGGTATAGGCTTGGCTTGGTGTAGACCTAGTTTAACCTAGACAGTTGACCAAGAGTTGATTTTGACCTAGTTTGACTTAGAATCATGTAGCTTGCACTGCAGATTTCCATTATTTCATATTGAACACATCTTAACCTGTTTTACTCTAAATAGGACTCTGTGACACCAGTTCGGACATCCATTTATATCAGTCATTCAGGGTGACAGGCGAGTACATTCTCTGATCATTTTATACTTGTTAGGATTTATATTCTTGCTCTAGATTACTTTACATGATGCTGTCACGTCATTATCACGGATTGGTACTATATGGATCTTGTTATGCGATGTTATCTCCCTCGGGGTGCATCAGATACAGTTGTCATGTGCTTTTCACGAACATCTTGTATTTCTTGTACACCGCTTTCATGTATACTCTTGTGCAATCTTGTACTCTCATGATCACGTGAGCAACCATGATAAAAACCTCTTGTGCAAGGTAACGTAACTTGACTGGATCCTTGTGTATTGATTGGGGAGGGTGAGTAGGAAATGGTTATGTGATCAAAATCCCATCTTGTACAAATTCTTGTAAAATCTTGTAAAATCTTGTATATGTCCTAAGCCCGTTTATATAACCATATCATGCTCTAAATCACAGGTTACCTACAGTTCTTACTTATCATATATATAGATATTTCCAGTTATCAAATCTCTCTCGTTTTACATATATTCTTTACAGTTCATGTATCTTACTCTATGCATGCTTTACATTTCCCAACCTGATATAAACTGCATGAGATGTATTGTGCTCGTTCCTGTCCTGACTGGGCCTGTTGAAAATATTACAGATGATGATAGTGACTGTCCTACCTTCCATGGGACACATGAGGGTGAACTTCAGGAGCCTGAGGAGCATCTAGCTCAGTAGAGGGTGCCTAGTTTAGTCTAGTGTTTACAGTTTTCATTTTGTATCGGACTGTTCCGATTGTTAGTTGAGACTTTGTTATATTCAGGTCTTGTACTTATTTGTGTTGGACATCTACTTTGTGTGGTGTGATAACTCTATATATATTCAGTTCTTCCTTTCATCTGATTCCATATCATGTTCTATCTTTCCTAGACTTGTGTTTGAGATATAGAGTTGAGATGTTATGTTATACCTCCGTGCGGAGATGACAGGTTTATATATCTTGTTATTAGATGTTAGATGTTATAGATGACCTATACAGCGTTCTACCGCCGACACTGCGGCGTAGGCTGGACGTACCCACGTTCTCGTGCCCCTAATCAGGGTGCGGGTCGTGACACATTTTTGTGGTGGCCCATGCAGGTCTGTGTCGCAATTAGTGCGATCTCGTAATAGTACTCGACTTAGAGTGCTAATTACGAGCCTGCAATTAGGACGTAGGACCTAGGACATGATAGGAGTTTCTCAATCACACCTAGGAAATTTCCGATCTTTTGATTATCATGATTACTTCCCTTGTATTAATTTAACTATCCTTCCTTGATAAATCTACTCATGTGCCATATTGACCTCTTTGTTTCAATTCGTCTCCAGGATGACGAAGACGCACCCGCAGGCCACTGGATCGAGTAGTTTGCCTGAGAGATCTGATCAGGCAGAGGAGGAGGTTCACGGGACTGCCCCCAGTGATTCTACTATTCTGGAGACCCAGGCAGTTGCACAGGGAGGTCTACCACCTCCACCTCAGAGGGTTACGGCCGTTGTTCTGGAGATACTGCTGCCACCACCACCGGTACCGACGGATACGCACCATACTGCTGCCACCACCACCGGTACCGACGGATACGTACCGTTGTTCTGGAGATACTGAATAGAGTGTCGCATGCAACTTCGGAAGTCACCCCTCATGAACTCTGGTTCAAAATTAGACCCAACTTGAATGTCATTCGAGTGTGGTAGTGTTTGGCGTATGTGAAGCTTCCGAATTTGAAGATCCAAAAGCTGGGTACGAGGATTACGAAGACAATATTCCTGGATTATACTGAGAAGTGTGATGCTCGGAGGTTCCTTGATATTGAGTCAAATTATATCATTGAATCTTGCGATGCAAAATTCTTTGAAGATAAATTTGCAAAGCACAAAAATATTGTTTTTGCGGACATTCCAGAGAATATTGTTGGTGTACAGGAGGCT
The DNA here is from genome assembly GCA_029216955.1 of Iris pallida. Classification (NCBI taxonomy): domain Eukaryota; kingdom Viridiplantae; phylum Streptophyta; class Magnoliopsida; order Asparagales; family Iridaceae; genus Iris; species Iris pallida. Next base: position 19,612,453 of record JANAVB010027397.1, on the reverse strand, counting down.
CGAGCTCCTAACGAAGATGTAGTCCAAAAAGAAATTGTTGTTACAGAAAAACTATTGAACCAGAACTCGCAGAACTTGTATCTAAGCGAGTGAGGAGACAGAAGGACTTCAGAGAGGATTTTGTCACCTATCATAAGCAGATCCACTTACCTATGATGAGACGATAAAGATAATAGACGCGGTTTTCTGGAAGGAGACTATTAATGATGAGTATGACTCGATAATCTCCAACAACACGTGGGTGTTGGTTGATCTGCCTGAAGGAGCAAACCCAATCAGATGTAAATGAATCTTCAAGAAGAAGATGAAGGCCGATGGAACTGTTGATAAGTTCAAGGCTAGGTTGGTAGCCAAAGAGTTTTCTCAGAAGCAGGGAATCGATTACTTTGAACCATATGCCCCAGTAGCATGGATGACGACCATCAGGATATTGATTTCTCTGAGTGCAATTCATAAGCTGGTTATTCATCAGATGGATGTTAAAATTGCATTCCTGAATAATGAATTGACCGAAGAGCTTTACATGCAATATTCAGAAGGATTTGTCGTCAAGGGCGTTGAAGACAAAGTCTGCAAATTAGTAAAATTATTATATAGTCTCAAGCAAGCTCCCAAGATGTGGCATGAGAAGTTTGATAAAGTCATAAGATTAAACGGCTACTGTATCAACGAGACAAAAGAGTGTGTGTACAAAAAGTTTACTGATGGAAGAGTAGTTGTCGTTTGTCTATACGTGGACGACATGCTGATATTGGATACAGATCTAGCAAGTGCCACTGACACAAATAAGTTTCTCTCGTCTAAGTTCATTATGAAGGACTTAAGAGACGCTAATGTTATCCTAGGGATAAAGATCATCCGGACAAAAACTGGAGTGGCATTATCACAATCTCATTATATTGAGAAGATGCTCACACGCTATGAGTATCAGTATCTTATAAGGATCGATACGCCATATAGGTGTGATAAGAAGCTGAAGCAAAATCCAAGAAAAAGCATCAGACAGCTGGAGTATTCAAGCGTCATCGGGAGTTTGATATATGCGACTACTACCACAAGGCCTGACATAGCTTTTACTGTGGGAATGCTGAGTCGGTTCATGAGCAATCCAGGTGTGGAGTACTGAAAAGCTGTGAAGAGGGTAATGAGATACCTCAAGTAGAATCAGAAGTATATACTGTACTACTGCGAAGATCCAACAGTAGTGGAAGGCTTCAGTGATTCATGCTGGTGCTCAGAAGTAGAGAGCAAAAGGTCCACATGAGGATATGTCTTCTTTATGGGTATAGTTGCTATATCGTAAAAATCGAAGAAGCAAGCTATGCTCTCACACTCTTTTATGGAATCTGAATTCTATGCACTGGCGGCTGTAGCGGATGAAATAAAATGGCTTCGGGAGCACATGTATGATCTTCCAATGGTTGGTGTGCAGATACCGGCTGTACCGATATACTGCGACAACCAGGCGACTACATCGGTGACATCGAATGACCTCTTCAATGGCAAGAAGAGAAATGTGCGTTTAAGGCACACAGAGGTAAATGATCTTATTAAAAGAGGAGTTATTATCGTGGTTGATGTTCGAAGCCATAAAAATCTGGCAGATCCGTTCTTGAAAGGTCTCAAGCGCAGCTGGTAAAAAACACAGCATGTAAAATGGACTTGAAGACATTTTGATATTGTGTCTTTGTAATTCTACTATAAATTTTTTTGCTATTAGTTCAAAGAGAAATCTACTAGGCATCTAACTTTTAGTTCAAAAAAGGATCATTGACTGGAAGAATATAGGTGCAGTGGACATTCCTTTGGATATTGCGGGATCTCGGACCCAGAACCACTTTTAGTGGGCAATCCTTTGGATATTACGGTGTCGCAGACCCAGAACCACAGTTAGTGGGCAGTACTTTAGGATATTGCTGGATTTTGAACCCAGATGCAATGTAAGTGGGCAATCCTTTAGGATACTATGAGTTTATGGACCCAGAATTACTGTTGTCTACTGTTTGTTCTTTGTATAGAACAAAGTCCTGTGAGAGGATGGCTTGGAACCCTTAACGAATTCTCGAGCATTTCGGATGTCCAGCGTACTTTACAGGAAGCACGGGTAGCACAACACTACAAAGGAGCATTGTACTCCATGCTACAGTGGGGTAACTCTACATAAGGTACCAAATGAGGGTAAAGCCTCGGCTTCAGGCCAAGTCACAGCGGCGTAGTACCACACATAGGCAAGTGAGCCTAATATTATAGAATGAAGAGTGGTAGGCAGTACTGCAAAGAGGCTGGTGTAATGTCTATAGTTCGTATTATGTATTTTGAAATACGTGTACATATTTTATCTTGTATTGTATGATTCCTTGCTTGGTTTATCTTGGCATTACATGGCTTGACTTGTTTTGGTTTGGTTCGACTAGGCTTGGTTTGCCTTGGTTCATCATGAACTAAGGAGAGAACCCCCATCTACCACCTCCTCACCATTTATTAACCCACTCTTTTCTCTTTCTTCTCATTAATTCCCTCCATTACTTCTTCTTCTCCACCATTACTTCTTCACCTACCAGGAAGAGAGCTTAGGCAAGTACAGCTTGCTTCATAAAGGAACCCAAATTTTATTGTTCTATTCTCTTCCTCACGAGTTTCTAACACACATTAGTACTTAGCATTTCTAATTTCCATGGCTCAATTTATGTAGATCTAAGTTTATAGTATTTTCGGATTTTTTAGGTTTTGATCTACTTAACACTGTTATTTTCAAGTTTTGATGGTTCCATGTTGTAGAGAATTTTGTTCTACCCTATTTTGACCTATGAAAGTTCAGATTTGGACTTCGGATGAAGAATTTATGAAGCTTTGAAGCCATGAACTCCATGGTTCTTCTTCTCGGATAAGGCAGAGAAGAAGAACAGTTTCTGAGCCGCATAACAGTCCTCAGCCGCATGGAAGTGCTTGACCGCATGAACGTTCATGCGGCAAGTCTCTTTCTGTTACATAAGACTTCATGGCTCTCCCAGCCGCGTGGATTTTTGTCTCCTTTCAGCCGCACAAACCTCAGCATAATCCAGCCGCATGAACATTTAAGTACCCGTAGTCGCATAACCCACGTCCTCTTGAGCCGCATGGCACTGTATCTTCCAGCCGCATAAAGCTCTGTCCCATTCAGCCGCATGGGACTTGTTCTTCTTGGCCACATAAGACCCATCCCCTGCGCTGTCGCATGAGAGTCCTATCACTGAGCCGCATAAGGCCTGGAAAACTTCCAGCCGCATGAGCTTGCCCGCAACCCAACCGCATAAGTCCGTTTTCCCAGCCGCATAAGCCCCTTTCCTTTCCGCTGCCGCATGAGACCCTTGCGCTCTCCCGAGCCGCATGTACCCGTTCTTCCCCAGCCGCATAAGCTTATTTCCCTTAGCTGCTTGGCCCCTTCCTCTGTCTTGTTCTATTATTACTATTATTATTATTATTATTTAATCGAGATGTTACCTTTTGCTTATACAATTCCAGGAACACGATAATGGCCCGCCGTGGCGCACTCTTGACAAGTAAACTGGCATGATATACCTCGACATGCTATTATGTCAGGCAGCCTGACATGACAAGTATGAATGACCTGGACACTGTGGGCGATTGCGTTTGTACAATAAACCAGTACTGTCTTGCATCATGTCTAGGATAGGGATCCTTGAGTACCACGGTCAGGGATACCTACAGTAATTGACTAAGACTAATAAACTAGAATAATTTTGTAGACATGAAGAGATTTCCAGCTACAGGCAATCCCGTTAACTGGGCGCATTAAGTGGACTTGTAGCCTACCGACGAGTAGGGCACATTTCCAGCACACAGTCACGTGTTGCACCCTTTATAAACGGACATTCGACCTTGATAACCTGGATGGTCTGCAGGGCTTGTGGCTGTTGGGATAATCTCATTGTATCTTGCTAGTAACTAGGCCTGTGATAACCCTAGTTAGTTAAAGTATCAAGTCGTACTCTTTGCTTGGCCGTAATTGATTGAATGGAGTCTAGCCCAGCTTTGTCTTGTCCTAATCCTTTACAAGATTGTGACATGACATGGTTACTTATGCTTGCCTTAAACAATAATGATCAGGGGGCCAGTTCTGTTCAGGCGAAGGGTTACAATCCCGGTCTTTGTTTGGTTTAAGGGTTGTAACCTGGCTCCCGGAACAGTTCTGTGTCCTCTCTTCGTTTATTGTCTTATTATACCTCATGTCATGCTCGCCTTGTTTTACCTTACTTCAATAGCATGATTGTTTATACTGGCCTTAGCAATACAGATCAGGGGTCCAGTTCTGTTCAGGAAAAGGGTTACATTCTCGGTCCTTGTTTGGTTTAAGGGTTGTAACCTGGCTCCTGGAGCAGTTCTGTGTCCTCTTTTCGTTTATTGTCTTCACCATACCAATAGTATTTGAGACGGGTTTCTATTCAGGTAAAGATCTATAACTCCGGTCCTTGTTTGGTTTAAGGGTTGTGACCTGGCTACTTGAATGGTTTCTTCGTACTCAGTTTACTATTGTTATCTCTATTATTATCAGTTCTTTATTTATTATCTTTAATATTCTATTGTGATATGCTAGTTTTAGTTCCTAAGTGAAGCCTCCTTTGTGGTACTTGCTCTTTCTGGGGTCTGACCTAGCTGGTTTTGTGTGGCCAGATATCGGAGCAGCACCAGAGGATCCACATGTCTTCCAGCCAGATGGTGGCCACCAGGCGTAACCCTGGCAACGAGTGGGTTTTTTTTTGTCCTCTCATTTTATTGTAAAAATTATTCTTTTGAGGTGTTTAGCCGGCGAGCACGTGTTAGCTCGTATTGCACCTTTACTTACTGTCTGCCTACGGGCTGTAACATGATTGACAGATCCTAGGGTTGATCATGTATGACTGAACTCTTGCTAGTCTTGACATTTTGTACGACTAGCTTCATGATCATCCAATATGTAATGTATGGGACGCTTTGCTATTACATATTTGGTGCTCTGACATCTTGTAACTATTATTGTTTGCTTGAGATTGAGACAATAGGCTTGTTCATGACCATAGGAGACTGTTGGCTTGTAGTTAAACCCTCATGTATCTAGACAGTCGTGACCGTATAGCGATGTGGGTTGCACTTCAATATACGTAGCTGGCTATGTACGCCCCCGCTCTCCAGTATTCTGGTTCTGGGGCGTTATATGGTTTAAGTGGTGGCCCATACAGGTCTTGTAAATCAAGATATGTGAGGGTTTACCGAATATATGTCTCAATCAGTACTCGCCCTTGATCTCTGCTCGTATCTTCTGAATCCCTATAATCTTGACCTGATCACATGCTTGTATCGTTGATCTGTCATTGTCCTTCCTTATTGTTCCCTATGTCGTCTTCTTCAGCGACATTATTCCTGGACCTTCCGATCAGCAAGGTGGAGCACCTTCCGTGGACCAGCAGCAACCTGGAGATCAAGCCTAGCATTCCGGAGTAGCCTCCAGAGTCGTGCCTACCGGAGGAGAACCACCCGTTCAGCCCGTCCAGCCTGCAGAACCTGATGATGGCACTTTGGTGGGTCTCATCAGGTCACTATTAGCCTCTCAGGATCGACGAGGAGATGCCTTGCACCAGACGGTGGCAGATGCTTTGACCAGAGGAGGTCATCAGAGTAATAGCGTGGCCAACAGCTTCAAGCGCTTGAACCCTCCCTTCTTCGACGGCAGTGAAGATACGATCGCTGCAGATGCATGGCTTCAGGACACAGAGGTGATTCTAGAAGCAGTCAGGACTCCAGAGAACGAGAAGGTGGCCGTGGTACGCCTACAGCTATTGGATCTTGCCCGCAGCTGGTGGGCGGCGCAGGCCGTTGGATTAGTGGCCCCTATTGCCTGGGCAGTATTCAGGGATAGATTCCAGACTAAGTACTTCGATGCTGTAGCTCGGTACGATCTACAGATGAGGTTCACAAATCTGAAGCAGATGGACAGGACGGTCGATGGATATGCGAACGAATTTTCTAGACTCAGTCGGTTTGCTCCCACCTTGGTAGCGATCGAGTTCGACCGAGCTCAGCGATTTCAGCAGGGGCTCCACCTAGAGATTTTGCTGGCAGTAGAGCTGTTTGAGCATCAGACTTTTGATGCAGTATTGAGAGCAGTCCGGAGGCATGAACATACCTCCCAGAAGATCATGGATAGGACCGGAGGTCGGAAGCGATCCCATAGCCAGATGAATCAGTCATCAGCACCAGCCCCGGCAGCCAGGGCTTTGACCATTGGAGCTCCGAGGCGGGCGGCCTCAGTGACATCGGTTCAGCATTCCACCCCGACGTACCCTCTGCAGCAGAAGCAGAAGCAGTCTTCTGCAGTGGAATGTTCACACTGCGGGAAGCCAGGGCATGTGGTATCAGAGTGTCGCAGAGCACAGGGTTTGTGTTTAGTTTGTGGTGCCCCGGACCACAGGATTGGGAACTGCCCGAACGGGGGGAGTTCATCGACCTTCTCTAGTCCTTCAGTTAGAGGACCATCACCAGTCCAGCAGCAGCAGCAGCTGCAGTACCCATTCCCGAGGTCATTGCCGACGTAGGACCAGGCATTCCAGCAACAAAGACCGCAGTAGTATGCCCAAGCCTAAGCCCTGATCCAGAGCAGGCAGAAGAATTTTCAGCAGAGGGGACCCGCACCCAGATGACATGGTCAAGTGCTGGCCTTGACCATAGGAGAAGAAGGATTAGCACCAGGAGAGGTAGTGGCATGTACTATTCTCGTCAACACCTTTTCAGTTTCAGTATTATTTGACTCTGGTGCACCGCATTCATTTATGTCTGCACGATTCGCGACACGGATAGGACTGGAGCCCGAGTCATTATTAGTAAGGCTCAATATACTTACTGGTAAGGGACTTGTGGGAGTAGATAGAGTATTTTTCTCGTGTCGGATCGTAGTTAGCGGTAGAGAATTCTCCGCTAGATTGATAGAGTTTCCGATGGCCGATTATGATATGGTATTATGGATGGATTGGTTGAGGGACCAGTATGCTAGGATAGGCTGCCATATTGGCAGGGTTGTTTTTAGCATTCCAGGCGAGCCGGAGTTTTCTTTTTCTTGGGACGAAGTCGAACCTTCTCCTCCAGTGTTGCGGATGGCAGTAGCAGCAATGCAGTTACCTCAGATAGTTGAGGAGTTTCAAGATGTTTTCCCAGAAGAGCTTCCAGGGATGTCGCCAGAACGGGAGATCGAGTTCACTATCGACTTGATTCCCGGATCAGCCCTAGTGTCAGAAAGGGTCTACAGGATGGCGCCGTCAGAGTTAAAGATATTGTACAAGATGATTGAAGAACTTAGAACCAAGGGATTCATTCGAGCTAGTGGATCGCCTTGGGGAGCCCCGATGCTTCTTGTGAAAAATAAGGTTGGTACGTCCAGATTATGTGTAGATTATCGTACCTTGAACTCAGTGACAATCAAGAACAGATACCCTCTCCCGAGGATAGATGACTTGTTTGATCAACTAAAGGGGACAATAGTATTCTTGAAGATCGACTTGCGGTCAGGATACCATCAGATCAGAGTCAGAGAGCAGGACATCCCGAAGACAAGTTTCAGATCCCGGTATGGGCATTGGGAGTTCATTGTTATGCCCTTTGGAGCAACCAATGCGCCGGCAGTATTCATGGACCTCATGAATCGTATCTTTATGCCTTATTTGGATCAGTTCGTAATTGTGTTCCTAGACGACATCCTAGTCTACAGCAAGAGTGAGACGGAGCATGAGTAGCATCTCCGTGTGGTTCTTCAGATTCTCAGAGAGCACCAATTGTATGCCAAGTTCAGTAAATACGAGTTCTGGCTCGATCACATTTCGTACTTGGGTCATATCATCACCAGAGGAGGAGTTGAAGTAGATCCTTAGAAGATATTGGCCATAGAGACGTGGCCAGCACCTAGCACCGTCGCAGAAGTTCAGAGTTTCCTAGGATTGGCTGGCTATTACCGGCGGTTTGTATCAGACTTTGCTCGAATTTCAGCACCATTGATGCAGTTGATCCGCAAGGATGTGCAGTTTGCTTGGACAGTAGAATATCAGGATTCTTTTGAGAAGTTGAAGCGAGGCTTGATGACGACACTCATTCTCACGCTTCCAGATGGAACCGAAGGATTCTCAGTATATTGTGATGCTTCAGGCAGTGCTTAGGATGTGTTCTAATGCAGCATGGGAAGGTAATAGCTTATGTGTCACGTCAACTTCGTGATCATGAGAGAAATTATCCAACCCATGACTTGGAGCTGGCAGCAGTAGTGTTTGCACTTAAGTTGTGGAGACACTACCTATATGGAGATAGGGTGGAGATCTTCACCGACCAAAAGAGCCTTAAGTATGTTTTCACCCAGAAGGATCTTAACATGCGTCAGAGGAGGTGGCTGGAGCTACTTGTGGATTATGATGTCAACCTGCAGTATCACTCAGGGAAGGCTAACGTTGTTGCAGATGCATTGAACAGGAGAGCCGGAGTTTATTTCCTAACAGCGCAACCAGAGCTGTTAGCCGATCTTCAGAAGATGGGTATAAAAGTTGTCTTTCCTACCAATGTGGCATTGATGGCCAGCATGTAGGTTCAGTCCAGTATAGTTAAGAGGATCCAGATGGTACAATCGGCAGATTCCAAGCTTCAGTGACTCAGAGCAGAATATGAGGCAGGACGAAGACCAGAGTTATGTATCCAAGAAGATGGTACACTTCGACATGGGAAGCGTCTTTGTGTACCCAGTGGAGATATCAGACAGGAGATGTAACACCTAATTTCTAAAATAAGGGTAATTTTAAAATTTTGTATTTTAATTTATTTAATTATGTTATTTAAAATTTTAATATAATTTTTAGTGATTTTTAATCATTTTAAAACTATTTAAATCATGGCTTATGATTTTGGTGTTTGGCTAGTGTAACCGTAGAGACTGTCTGCCCTAGAGCCTAGCCATGTGATTAAGATATTTAATTGGTACATTTTAGCCTAGAGGGTATTTTGATCATTTTAGGATTTATTTGAATTTATTATGATTTATGGGAATTTCTGTGAATTTAATATTAATTAAATGTTGCTATGTGTTATGTTATTTTTGACTAGTTTGAGACTTGTAGACTAGCCTAGAACCTAACCCTAGCTATGGTAACCCTAGCCTAACTTGAGTTAAACCATTTTAGTCATTAGAGATTGGTTTTAGAATGAGGGAATTAGATTTAGTGAAATTAAGTCATGACTTATGGTTTAATGCATGACTTGTGATTTAATGACTTGTGAATTGAACCATAGGCCCATGACTTAAGCCCAAACCCCAACAAGCCCACCCATGGCAGCCAACCTAGGGTTTCACACCCTATTTAATGCCTCTTCCATTTGTTCTTGCCTCTTTTATTAATTTCTTCAAGTTTTGAAGAAAGAGGTTTGTCCATTCTTCCCCAACCCATAGATTATTCATTTTAATTCCTTTTCCACTCTAGTCTTTTGCATTAGTTCCTAATCCAGCTCTATTTCATGTCTATGGAGAGAAATCTCAGGTTTGGACCAATTTGGAGCACTTGGCCATCAAGAAGAACCACCCCCTTTTGAAGCTTTTTTATGCAAATTGCACATATAGGTAACTTCCTATTCCTTCCACAGATTTTTGATTTCTTTGCATGAATAGGAAGCCCTAGGTGTCCCCTAGCCGTAGGTATTGATTTTGTGTCGATTCGTGTCCGTTTGATGTCCGTATCGGATATGTATCATGTTATGTGCGCAGGTGTTTGATGAAATGCCACACTCGTATTTTTATTATTATTTTTGAAATAAGTTTGAGTGAATTTGTAGTGCTAGGTGTAATGTTTGATTTTGTGTCATTGATCTATGGTTTTCGTGCTGTGTCGTGTCCACACGGGGACACGAACTTGCTGTTCTGGACAGCGTGCAGTATCCTGCATCTCGGGCACAATATTTTACTGTATGGGACACGTCGGGACACAAAATTTTGTGGGAAGGTTGGGGCTATCAATGACACTATGCTTCTAAAATTTGGGAGCATATGGTTCACTACACACTGAGAAATCACACGCGTACGGATTCGACACTGTCGCACGTATTGTGCAGTCACACGAAATTTTGCCACTGGTACGTGGCTAGACACGACACAACACATGGCGTGGACACGGTAAAAGGTGTCGAACGTGTAGCCCTACACGTGGGCTATATGTGTGCACGGCCACGTGGGCCACGTGTCCCCACGTGGCCTGTGTCATATGTTCGACACACGTGGACGCGTGCACGACACTATTGGTACACAGTTTTGAGTCTATGTTCGTGTAATGGTTTGGACACGATTCGTGTCCACTTCTGGGACACGAATGACCTGTACAACACGTGTACACATACTTTAGAAATTAACAACTCTTAGTTTACCATATTAATGTGTTTTCATGTTCGAAATTTGAATTTCCCAATAGGACAGATACATGTTTCCAGTTTCTGTTAGTACTGAGTTCAATTCCATTTGTTAATTGTTTAATTAATGATTAATTTCCACACACTTGTTGTCACTTATGTACACACACATGGACTGATAATTCCTGAGAACATGTGCATTGTACTGTTTTATCGAGAACCACTTGAAACCAGAGATTTTGGCTTGGTTTAGTTGATTTCTTGATTTACATTGTACTATTCTCCCTGTGATGTAAGTTTGTTATGGAAATTGGTTTAAGATTTTATGCATGAGGGGTTCGTGAGGATTTGTGTGTATCAAGATAGGGAATTCGAATATAGGTTGGACTGTGAGTGTGTTGACTGATACTTCCTGTTTTCATCCTAATTTAATTTCCTATTTTTAACTGAACTTGGTATTTAAATTTCCATGTTTAAATTCATTTACACAAGTATTAGATCACTGTTATTCTCAGTTGCATGATAGGTTGTGATTTGCATGGACTTTTGGTTTTCGAAATTGGCATTTGGTGGATTGAACTGTCATGTGACTGATGCATTACATTAGTTTTAATTGATTTTCATTCTATTAGAAACTAAAAATTGTAACTTAGACTCTATGTTAAGTTCACTATCATGGGTCTTAACCTGAGAATTTCTTCCCTTTGTGAAAAGCATGAAAACTTAACTGTCATTGACAGCCACAAAATCTGAGAAATTGTTGATATAGTTGATCCTTGATTTGGTTGATATGGTGGTTTGGGTTGATTGGTAAACTAAGTTTCCTATTAACTGAAACCTGGAAATGGATTACTCATGTTGAGGTTACAACACACTGATGCATGCCACTGACACCTTGTTTTCACAGCCCCTTAACCTTGCCCTGTCCAGTTTTTACTTTGCCACTTCACAACCCGTTTTCACTTGCTCACAGTTTATTTCTCACTGCTCTCTTTGACACTCACAGTTCACCTTGAAGTACATGCCTTGTCACTCCTTGTAACACAAAACACTCATTCACTCACATTATTGCTCTTTTCTTTCCCTCTCTCTATATCTATATATGCTTGTAAGTATGTATATTGTATATAGTGTGTATAGATTATGTGATTGACTTATGAATAGGTTTATATGCTATTGTGATATACATAACTTGTATGATATGTAGATATGTGACTAGTATATGTAATTGAACCATGACATGTTGACAGTCCATACTTCCCATTGGACAGCCCTCTATCCATGTTCAATTCCCTTTTTAGGTTGAGCAATCCTTAATTACTTGATGATGTAATAACAGCCCTTAAACCCAGCCTATTACCTGTCCAATTGCACAACCCATAGCTGCCATTCAGTCCATCTAAACAGCCTACATTCAGCCCTATAGTATCAGCCATAGGTTAGCCCCAAAACCATGTCCTTAACAGAGTCCAATTCAGTCCCTAACTGTCCTAAATTCAGCCCTCCAAACACAGCTAGTAGCTGTCCCCAAGTGCCCAAAACCTGTCTAATAGAAGTCCCCAAACCAGCCAATAGCTACCCCTATAATCAGTCCTCCCTTCCCTTTCATTTTAGTTTTCTCCTATTCATATTGAATGCATGTATATTATGTTTATGAATGAAATGTATGCAATATCTGAATTTGGTTTATATAAAACCTGAGACTGAATACATGTAAATAAGTGTGATGCATGTAGTAATGTAAGATAATGAATGAATAAATGTATGCATCTATGTAATATATGTATGCCATGTATATGAGTTTATATATATGTATGAATGTATGAATATATATGAGTATATACATATATGTGAATGTATATAGGTGTAGGAATATACATTAGATGCCATGTATAGTTAGCTAGTGTTTGAACCATTCTTGCTATACACCTTCATGTATACACACACTAACCACATAGCCTCTACATGATGCTAGCTTCTTATCTCTCTATCTCGATATGTATATATATATATATATATATATATATATATATATATATATATATATATATATATGTATGTATGTATGTATGTGATGAAGGTATGTAGGAATTATATGTAGCCTAATATATGCCTATAAGTATAATATGTGGATAACTTATAATGGTTTGTGATTGGTGTGTGATTGCTAGACTAGGCTTGGTTAGGCCTAGTGAGACTTGTTAGACTTGTTTGGGCTAGGACTTGACCTAGTTGACCTAGTTTGACTAGTGAGGTTGACTAGAGTTGACCAAGTGTTGACTTTAGTCTAGTTTGACCTAGACGGCATGCAGATGCATAGTAGATTATATTTATCATCTCCTGTATACGTCTTGACTTGTGTTGCTCTAACTAGGAGTCAGGTACCTCATCTCGGACAGTACATTTACTTCAGACATTCAGATACGACGCGAGTACATTCTCTGATCATTTCATATCCTGCTTAGAATTATTTTCCTGTATTAAATTACTTTACTTGATACTGTCACATTGGTCACACGGATTAGTATTATTTGGATCCCTTCTTGAGATGTTATCCCTTCAGGGAGCATCGGGTACTACATGTTCTGTGTTTTTCACTTACATGGCGTATCACTATACTTCTTTGGTTCTTTGATCACTTGTGACATATATGATCACAGAGTCTTCTTTGAATCCTTATCCTATTTATTGGATTTTCTAGAATCCCCATTTATGAGACTACTATGTACCACCCTTCGGGGGCTTACCATCCTTCGGGGGCTTACCACCCTTCGGGGGCCATTTCATAAAATCATAACATAACCTGATTGGATCCTTGTGTACTGATTGGGGGTACGGGGGAGTATAAATAGCCATGTGAACAATTCCAAAGTAGAATAGCCATGTACGCCTCTTTAGTATAGCCATGTGCAAATCAAGCCGTTCACATATCGACTTTGTACTCTAAATCACTAGTCACTGGTAGCTCTCTACTTATAGAACATATTTCTATTACAGTTCTCTCTCTGTTTACATACTGTATTTCCTTCAGTATCTATATCTTACTTTACTGCATGATTATATTTTCTAACCTGCTATGAACTGTTGAGATGTACTGTGCTCGCTCCCGTCCTGACTGGACCTGTTAAATTTTTTACAGAGGATGATGAGGAACCCTGCACCCCTTACTTTGGAGCTTGCCTAGATGATACTCGCGACCTGGACCCCTGGGGAGGTTCAGGCAGCTGCTGAGGACGATACCTTGCATAGTGTAGATAGATAGCTTAGACTGTTCTTTTTTTTCATGTTTAGTTGTTGTCCTTATTTTCAGAGTTGTATATTTTAGAGATGTTGAAACTTTGTTATTTCTTTCTGCTGTACCTCAGTTGAGGATTTCTTATCTATTTCCATCGTGCTACATTCTACCTCAGATTGTGATTGAGTTGTACCTCTGTGTTGGCCTCCCTTTTGAAGAGTATATTCATGTTAGTTAGTCATAGTTCATGACCTAGAACAATGTTCTACCGCCGACACTGCGGCGTAGGCTGGGCGCTGTTACGTACTCGTACCCTCACGATGGGTGCGGGTCGTGACATGTTTTTAGTGGTGGCCCATGTAGGTCGAGTTTGTGTAGTGGTATTCGAATTAGAGTATCACTACAGCCTGCAGTAGGATTAGGATTATTTTTGAGGTACTCAATCACATTAGGAAAAACTCTTAACTGGATTCTTGCCATCTAAATTCCTGTTGAAGATTGCTTCCTTGAATAACTGTCCTCCTTTGAATTACCGTTTCTATCTCAGTATTGATTCCTTGTTTGATCTGTCTCCAGGATGGTGATCGAGACACGATCGCATCGCTCTGGCTCAGCAGACGCTGGTGAGAGGTCTACCACCCCTCGCCTGATTGTGGACGCTGGGACCACAGCACCCCCTATTTCTGCTCACATAGGAGCTTCTGCAGCTGTTGGGAGTGCACCTCCACCTGTCCGGAGGTCTTCTCCCGTCATTCCAGATATATACCAGCAGCAGTTACCTTCAGGGACAGTAGATGCGGCTCAGATGTTTACCCTTGTAAAACCCCTAAATTTCTACTATAATTTTTGGTACTGGTTTTTTTTTTTTGTATTTATACGTCGCATAGTCGTATTGTACGTCATACAAAAATTTACATTTTTCGTATTTACTCGTCGAGTGCGAATATGTGCGAGGTACACATTTTTAGAAAAATATTTTTGATTTTATTATCGATGATGGTTTCAAAATAATATATACAATAGTTATTTTTATTAAAAGTAATTTAGCAAGAAGGTATTTTAAAGATTTGATTATTTATGTTTATTTTTGAAATTTTTATCTAAATTATTAAAAATATAGTTTAAAATTATTTCCTATTAATACTTAAATATTTACTATAATTTTTAAAATTATTTATTATTAATATTTTATTATTCGAAAAAGTATTTGTAAATATTGTTTTGGTTTAAATTGAATTAAATATGATGAAGTATATTTGAAAAGATTATTTTTATTGGCTTACATTTGAAAATATTTTAAATAACTTTTATTTGGAAATATAATTTATCTATATTAATTTAGATTAGATTTATCTAAAATTTGAATTGGATTTGAATTTAGATATGAATGTATTTAAAATAAATTATCTATTTGGGTTTTAAACTACTCCTAATCATATCCAAATGGGAATTCCTACATCCTATAAATAGACAGGTACTCCTCCATATTATTTATCTCCACAACTATTCTTCCACAAATTTCCAACCCTAACTAATTGTCATCCATAGATTTTATCGTGCACCGTGTCCGTGTCCATATTTCTTTTCTTTTCTCTTTTCTCTTTTACAAATACATTTTGTTCCGCGTGTTCGACAAATCCGGACACGATCTCTTCTGTGTCTCGGAGGACACCCAAATTTCCAAAAATCCCAAATTTTCGAGAATCTCCCCATTCAGAAAACCCTAGTCCTAACCTAACCCTAGCCACCGTCTTCATCGCCACCTTCACCCTCACCATCACCCAAAGCAAGCCATCTCCATCGTCCCTTCCACCCGACGACCACCATCGTCTCTCCGACTGCTGCCCCAACACTCCTACCTCCCGATCAAACCGCTGTCGCCACACCCGTTCCCTCGCTGCCACACACCAACCTCCTGACCATCGCCGAACCACCCTGCACCATCGGTATCACCACCGCCACCGGAACCGACAAAACCCCGTCGGCCACGGCCACGGCTGCGGCCACCCCTATACCGGAAACCAAATCGGCCGCCCACCATTACCACCAAGAAAAAAAAATAAATAATTAAAACCCTAAATCTAAGCCCTTACCTCCGCCGGCCGCCGGTGCCGCCTCCATCCGCCGTCGCCGTCCCAGCGCCCGGCCACCCGCCTGAGCTCCCCGACCAACACCTTGCCCGCTTCTTCCTTCCTCCGCCTCTTCTTCCGTTCGCAGCCTCCGCGCTACGCGGAGCCACCCGCGCCGCCGTTCCTCCCTCCGGCCCAGCGACGGACGGACCTCCGCGCCTCCGCCGCCCCTCGACTCTGACTTCCCCCATCTCATCCCTCCACCACGTCCCCACAACGGCAGCCTCCAGCCAACACCACCGCGAGCCCGGCCGTCTCCTCCAACCAGCCAAACCCCAAACCCCCAACGCCTAACCCCAGATCCTCCCGACCATCGCCGCGTCGCCAATGCACGACCGCTGACCTCCAAGCCTCCCGCTCTCTCCGCCATGACCGCCGGCGGCGGAAACCCCTCTCGAACCCGCTCTCACTCTTCTTCTTCTTCTGAATCCTTCTTCTTCTTCTTCTTTGCGTTGTTATTTTCGTTTTGAGAAGAACAGTAACAGTAACAATAACAGTAGCTTTATTTTTAATTATTATTATTATTATTATTATTATTATTAATATTTTTCTTTCTTTTTTTATCTGTTATTTATTATTATTATTATTATTATTATTATTATTATTATTTTACATCTTTTTCTATATTGCTTACTTTTATTTTCTTTATTATAACTATTATTATTATTATAATAGAGAAATTTTGTATATTATATTGTAATTAGTATTATTGTGTATTATAAGCATTTTTAACATTGAGTATGTTTATATGTACTACATATTATTATTATTTTGTAGAGTATTATAGTATTATTATCACTAAATATTATTCTTACTTAGTTTAACGATTCTAAATATATTTTCTACGTGGCAAAATATATATATATATATATATATATATATATATATAATACTAAGTTTTGTACCTACGTGTAATTTATATTTGATAAATGAAAGGTTTAACCCCAAAATATTTACCTAGAATTTTAAGTATTTTTTTCTAAAAATAATTTTGGACTAAGGAATTATAGTATCACCTAGAAACCATATTTTTTTTTCACAAACTTGGGATATTATATTATTATTATAAAACTCTATCTTTAAAAGTATTATGAAATATTTTACTAAGTAAATTTTAGTTTTCAATCCTAAGGCAATTTTTTTTACTACCTATATATATTTTGGTAATAAAATACAGTTTTCAAGGTTATAAATATTTTTTTCTAAATCCGTATTATTTGATCGAATTCCTTCGATTATCGTCCAGTCCATGACCAATCCCATTATCCCTATACACTAGCCAACTCCGTACCTTCATTATGTCCACCCTAACTAAATTGGCCGTCCTAGACTCGATGGAACAGTCCGTGCCATCATCCGAGGCCATCATGCGTAGTTGAAATATCGCAGTCATACTCCATGCCGCATGATCATAGCACCGCACCAGGCAGCTCACCAAGCGACTCAATAGGCAAGTATACCTTGCTAATTTACTGTCAAATTATTTATTTTCTGTATTATTTATTTTATTTCATATTGTTAGTTTTCTTTGTTATAAACTGTGCGTCCAAGCCATACTTGGGTGCAAGCGACTTTATTAGTCGTTACTTTATTTTAAGCATGTTGACTTAGTGTTAGCGGATTACCTTCTTGTTGGGGGATATCCTTATATCTTCCTTTGGCTGTGACACTCACACTACACGGATTGAAACATTTTGCCAGGGGCACGACTTATTGACTAGCTATCTCTAAAGTCGTGTGACGGTAGATATTCGTAACTGTTATTATTAGGGTTTTAGAGACTCAAGCAGTTACAAAACTGGGCAAGCCATGGACATGACTTGAACAGTATGGGAAATATTGGGGGAGGACAGTCGCTAGTGCGTATGGGAAGCCAAACAGGTAAACCACAGTCTCCGGATGGAACTGTGGCAATATATTTGTAGATACCTTCTGACGTTTTGGACGTTACGGCCGGATACAGATGACTAGATGCCAGTTACGTACACATAGCCTAAAATCCTACCCATGCGCATAAAAGTTGTCCTCTAAATTGCACATTAGGTGGTTAGAATCTCCTTTGCATATTTGTGTCTAGAATAGTCTTTTATATATTATTTATTATTCTGACAGTTCATATTAGCTTGTTCTTCCTGTATCTTGCTACATCCGTCTGAGGACCTGGTTTTTCCCCAGGTTGTGTTCATGTCTTCCGCAGGTATCCTAGCCAAGGCCGTGGTCTTCTCCATTATTTCGAAGATGATTGCACTTGGCTCGGCTTGTTATTTCATCTATTCTTCTTGTACATTTTATTTGAAATAGTTGGTAGTGGACTTTGTCTCTGCCCAACGATTGTATCATGAATATTCAAGTTGATTTTTCTATTATTATTCTTTTCATTGTGGATGAGATTTAGTTTGTCTTGGATTACTATGTTTTACAGCTTATGTATTTATACGAGGCCTATGTACTTCGCATGAATACAGCTGGCATGTCTACGTACTTAGTCCTACGTATTTTGGGATTGGGGCGTTACAACCCTCTTCCAGCGATTCTTGGAGTTTCAACAGCAGATACAACAGAGCCAGTCTGCTGATATCCGACAGAGCATACAAGATACTCACTAGTTGGTCAGGACGACAGTAGAGCTAGTGGCTGCTCAGCGACAGGGAGGCCAGATGCAGCCGTATCGGCCAAGGACTCTAGACATCCAATCCTTTAAGAAGATGGGACCCCGAGACTTCAATGGTACAGAGGGCATCATATACGCTGACGATTGGATAGAGCACATCGAGGAGATATTCCGATTGGCACAGATACCAGCAGGATTGCAGATCGAGGCAGCCGCCAGTCAGATGCAGGACTTGGCCCGTACCTGGTACCAGACGGACCCGAGGGTTGGTACAGCCGGTCAGACTTGGGCAGCGTTCAAGAAACTATTCAAGGAAATTTTTTTTCCCGATACCGTACTCCGTGCTTTGGAGGCGCAGTTCGAGAGTTTGGTTCAGGGGAACCAGACCGTTGAGGAGTACGCTGGAGAGTTCAGCCGTTTGAGCAGATTCATCGAGGATCTTACCGAGGTCGGGAAGGCGAGGAGGTTCCGCAGGGGTTTGATCAAGGAGATCAAATCATATACGCGGCCGCGACGCCACTTTCGAGCAGATTCTAGTAGGAGCTATGACAGCGGAGGACGATCTTGGACTGAAGGAGAAGAGGATGCGAGACACTCAGGGAGCTAGTGGCAGTACGGGCCTGGCCAAGAGGCCCCACCTGCAGATTCAGCAGCAGTATCCGCATCAGATGCCCCGCTTCCAGATTCAGCCACAGTATCTGCAGCAGATGCTACCTCTACAGTTTCAGCAGCAGTATCCGCAATAGATGCTACCTCTACAGTTTCAGCAGCAGTACCATCAGCTGAGGGTCTACCTTCAGCAGCGGCAGTTTCAGGACCGCGTACCCTTTCAGCAGGAGCAACAGCCACAGAGGCAGCAGCAGGCCCCGGGACAGCAGCTTGTTATCATTTGTCCTTTTTGCATAAGACCAGGGCACGATTGGGGTGAATATCGGAAGGGGCTGGGCAGATGTTTGCTTTGTGGAGGATCCGATCATCGTCTGAGAGAGTGTCCTGAGTCATCGGGACAGACATTTCAGGGAGCAGGAGCTAGGGCTCCGGTAGGCCAGCAGAGGGGATTACCCTTACCGACTCAACAGCAGAGGTACATACAGCATCAGCAGCGGGCCAGGGGAGGCCAGCAGGAGCGAGCTTTCGCCAGGACAGTCGAGGATGCTCAGGCAGTTGGAGATCTAGTTGCAGGTTTCGTTCTTTTGATTCCATTCCGCAATTGCCTCTTATAACTGCCTTAAGAATTCGATTCTCCCTGTTCCTTGTTGATTTATCAATTTTGTCCTGTTGTTCTTGTGTTATGTTTGATTTTCTTCTGAGATGAATCATATGGGCTAGGTCACCCAGTTATGGAATGTAGAATCTTTGATAGTCGTGTTAGCTGGCACAGTGAGGACATATAGTCAGATTTAGGACGTATTTCTCGGATGTAGGAATTTAAGGTTTTTGCTGCCAAGCATGCGACAATGCAAATTTTTTAAATACCATGATTCTAGAGGTATGTGCCTTAGTCGAGGACTCTGTGATTATCGTAGCCTTGCTCACTAGCATGACGAAGATTCTGAGTATCATGATTTTGGACAGACACATATGATTATCTGACGGTATGTTTGAGAATTTGATTGTGGGGTATTTGACCTAGAAGGACTATTACCATCTTAAATTTCGAGGACAAAATTTTTCTAAGGTGGGTAGACTTGTAACACCCAGTTTCTAAAATAAGGGTAATTTTGAAATTTTGTATTTTAATTTATTTAATTATGGTATTTAAAATTTTAATATAATTTTTAGTGATTTTTAATCATTTTAAAACTATTTAAATTATAGCTTATGATTTTGGTGTTTGGCTAGTGTAACCGTAGAGACTGTCTGCCCTAGAGCCTAGCCATGTGATTAGGATGTTTAATTGGTACATTTTAGCCTAGAGGGTATTTTGGTCATTTTAGGATTTATTTGAATTTATTATGATTTATGGGAATTTCTGTGAATTTAATATTAATTAAATTTTGCTTAGTGTTATGTTAGTTTTGACTAGTTTGAGACTTGTAGACTAGCCTAGAACCTAACCCTAGCTATGGTAACCCTAGCCTAACTTGAGTTAAACTATTTTAGTCATTAGAGATTGGTTTTAGAATACGGGGATTAGATTTAGTAAAATTAAGTCATGACTTATGGTTTAATGCATGACTTGTGATTTAATGACTTGTGAATTGAACCATAGGCCCATGACTTAAGCCCAAACCCCAACAAGCCCACCCATGGCAGCCAACCTAGGGTTTCATACCCTATTTAATGCCTCTTCCATTTGTTCTTGCCTCTTTTATTAATTTCTCCAAGTTTTGAAGAAAGAGGTTTGTCCATTCTTCCCCAACCCATAGATTATTCATTTTAATTCCTTTTCCACTCTAGTCTTTTGCATTAGTTCCTAATCCAGCTCTATTTCATGTCCATGGAGAGAAATCTCAGGTTTGGACCAATTTGGAGCACTTGGCCATCAAGTAGAACCTACCCCCTTTTGAAGCTTTTTCATGCAAATTGCACATATAGGTAACTTCCTATTCCTTTCATAGATTTTTGATTTCTTTGCATGAATAGGAAGCCCTAGGTGTCCCCTAGCCGTAGGTATTAGTTTTGTGTCGATTCGTGTCCGTTTGATAGTCCGTATCGGACACGTATCATGTTATGTGCGCAGGTGTTTGATGAAATGCCACACTCGTGTTTTATTGTTATTTTTGAAATATGTTTGAATGAATTTGTAGTGCTAGGTGTAGTGTTTGATTTCGTGTCATTGATCTATGGTTTTCGTGTTGTGTCGTGTCCACACGGGGACACGAACTTGCTGTTCTGGACAGCGTGCGGTGTCCTGTATCTCGGACACAATATTTCACTGTATGGGACACGTCGGGACACGAAATTTTGTGGAAAGGTTGGGGCTATCACTGACACGATGCTCCCAAAATTTGAGAGCATATGGTTCACTACACGCTGAGAAATCACACGCGCACGGATTCGACACTGTTGCACGCACTGTGCAGTCACACGAAATTTTGCCACTGATACGTGGCTAGACACGACACAACACGTGGCATAGGACACGGTGCAGGGTGTCGTACGTGTAGCTCTACATAGTGGGCTATACGTGTGCACAGTCACGTGTCCCCACGTGGCCTGTGTCATGTGTTCGACACGCGTGCACGCGTGTACGCGTGCACGACACTGTTGGTACACAATTTTGAGTCTATGTTCGTGTAATGGTTTGGACACGATTCGTGTCCAGTTCTGGGACACGAATGACCTGTACAACACGTGTACACATACTTTAGAAATTACCAACTCTTAGTTTACCATATTAATGTGTTTTCATGTTCGAAATTTGAATTTCCCAATATGACTGATACATGTTTCCAGTTTCTGTTAGGACTGAGTTCAATTCCATTTGTTAATTGTTTAATTAATGATTAATTGCCACACACTTGTTGTCACTCATGTACACACACATGGACTGATAATTCCTGAGAACATGTGCATTGCACTGTTTTACTGAGAACCACTTGAAACCTGAGATTTTGGCTTAGTTTAGTTGATTTCTTGATTTACATTGTACTATTCTCCCTGTGATGTAAGTTTGTTATGGAAATTGGTTTAAGATTTTATGCATGAGGGGTTCGTGAGGATTTGTGTGTATCAAGATGGGGAATTCGAATATAGGTTGGACTGTGAGTGTGTTGACTGATACTTCCTGTTTTCATCCTAATTTAATTTCCTATTTTTAACTGAACTTGGTATTTAAATTTCCATGTTTAAATTCATTTACACAAGTATTAGATCACTGTTATTCTCAGTTGCATGATAGGTTGTGATTTGCATGGACTTTTGGTTTTCGAAATTGGCATTTGGTGGATTGAACTGTCATGTGACTGATGCATTACATTAGTTTTAATTGATTTTCATTCTATTAGAAGCTGAAAATTGTAATTTAGACTCTATGTTAAGTTTACTGTCATGAGTCTTAACCTGAGAATTTCTTCCCTTTGTGAAAAGCATGAAACTTAACTGTCATTGACAACCACAAAATCTGAGAAATTGTTGATGTAGTTGATCCTTGATTTAGTTGATATGGTGGTTTGGGTTGATTGGTAAACTATGTTTCCTATTGACTGAAACCTGGAAATGGATTACTCATGTTGAGGTTGCAACACACTGATGCATGCCACTGACACCTTGTTTTCACAGCCCCTTAACCTTGCCCTGTCCAGTTTTTACTTTGCCACTTCACAACCTATTTTCACTTGCTCACATTTTATTTCTCACTGCTCTCTTTGACACTCACAGTTCACCTTGAAGTACATGCCTTGTCACTCCTTGTAACACAAAACACTCATTCACTCACATTATTGCTCTTTTCTTTCCCTCTCTCTATATCTATATATGCTTGTAAGTATGTATACAATATATAGTGTGTATAGATTATGTGATTGACTTATGAATAGGTTTATATGCTATTGTGATATACATAACTTGTATGATATGTAGATATGTGACTAGTATATGTAATTGAACCATGACATGTTGACAGTCCATACTTCTCATTGGACAGCCCTATCCATGTTCAGTTCCCTTTTTAGGTTGAGCAATCCTTAATTACTTGATGATGTAATAGCAGCCCTTATACCCAGCCTATTACCTGTACAATTGCACAGCCCATAGCTGCCATTCAGTCCATCTAAACAACCTACATTCAGCCCTATAGTATCAGCCATAGGTTAGCCTCAAAACCCTGTCCTTAATACAGTCCAATTCAGTCCCTAACTAGTCCTAAATTCAGCCCTTCAAACACAGCTAGTAGCTGTCCCCAAGTGCCCAAAATTTGTCTAATAGAAGTCCCCAAACCAGCCAATAGCTACCCCTATAATCAGTCCTCCCTTCCCTTTCATTTCAATTTTCTCCTATTCATATTGAATGCATGTATATTATGTTTATGAATGAAATGTAAGCAATATCTGAATTTGGTTTATATAAAACCTGAGACTGAATACATGTAAATAAGTGTGATGTATGTAGTAATGTAAGATAATGAATGAATAAATGTATGCATCTATGTAATGTATGTATGCCATGTATATGAGTTTATATATATGTATGAATGTATGAATATATATAAGTATATGCATATATGTGAATGTATATAGGTGTAGGAATATATATTAGATGCCATGTATAGTTAGCTAGTGTTTGAACCATTATTGCTATACACCTTCATGTATACACACACTAACCTACATAGCCTCTATATGATGCTAGCTCCTTATCTCTCTATCTCGATATAGTATATATATATATATATATATATATATATATATATATATATATATATATATATATATATATATATATATATGTGATGAAGGTATGCAAGAATTATATGTAGCCTAATATATGCCTATAAGTATAATATGTGGATAGCTTATAATGGTTTGTGATTGGTGTGTGATTGCTAGACTAGGCTTGGTTAGGCCTAATGAGACTTGTTAGACTTGTTTGGGCTAGGACTTGACCTAGTTGACCTAGTTTGACTAATGAGGTTGACTAGAGTTGATCAAGTGTTGACTTTAGTCTAGTTTGACCTAGACGGCATGCAGATGCATAGTAGATTACATTTATCATCCCCTGTATACATCTTGACTTGTGTTGCTCTAACTAGGAGTCAGGTACCTCATCTCGGACAGTACAATTACTTCAGACATTCAGATACGAGGCGAGTACATTCTCTGATCATTTCATATCCTGCTTAGAATTATTTTCCTGCATTAAATTACTTTACTTGATACTGTCACGTTGGTCACACAGATTAGTACTATATGGATCCCTTCTTGAGATGTTATCCCTTCAGGGAGCATCGGGTACTTCATGTTCTGTGCGTTTCACTTACATGGCGTATCACTATGCTTCTTTGGTTCTTTGATCACTTGTGACATATACTCATATGATCACAGAGCATGGGTGTAGGTTAAACCAGAACTTGGGTTTGCTAGAATTTTGAGTTAATAAAATTTTATAAAGTAGAAGACCAATCTAGAGTTTATGTTTAGTTCATAACCAACTTGTTCAAGTTATAAATTCAGAAAGACATCCAGTTCCTGATTACTAGTACTTTTCGGAGCCAGGCAAGTACTTTCCTACGGTTTTGTACATTTACAGTCTTGTACCCTTTCTTGTGACACGTCATGGCACGATATTCATGTACTCCTGTATTTCTGTACCCTTGCTTTTGTACTTATTAGTGTCGGGTTGGAAAATACACTAGCCATGTGACCAATCCCGGTTACTATATATTTCTGTACCTAGCTTAGGCCTCGCACTGTGCACGCGGGTCCTAAGTCGTACCATATTCATGTACTCCTGTGCATGCTCCTGTACTCACCCCAGCCGGTCACATGGACTAGATATATTTCGATATTGTGCACTTGTCATGTCTGGTACTTCAGGATTATAGTTTCATTCATGTACTTTATATGTTCCTGTACTTTACATTCATGTACTATAGTTCCTGTACTCATTTTTTGTACTTTACATTCATGTACTATATCTCCTGTACTCAGTTCCTGTACTACTTTCCTGTATTTACCTGCTCATTCCTGTATTTCATTTCCTGTACTCTTGTATCCATTTCATGTTCATGTTTCATTACCTAGAATTGTACTTTGCTCCGCTCCTGAATAGGATATGTTGCAGGTGAGTTGGAGGCCCTGTGCGACACTTTCTATGGTCAGGATACTGCTTTCCTTGCTGAGCCAGTTGGAGCTGCTTGTGACCTAGAGGCTGCAGAAGCCTAGAGCTTCTCTTAGTTTTTTCCTATTATTTCCATGTATTGAGACTAGTATTCTTCTTTCATTTGCTGGAATGTAATAATTCTGAGTTGTACTTTACTCTGGTTGGGACACATTTATAGATGCTGTGATTTCATACATGTTCATATTTATCTGGTTAATTTTTCTAGAATGGTACAACTTACTTTGTTGTGTCTAACGACAAAGGCTGGACGTATCCGACTCGTATCCGATTATTCGGGAGCGGGTCGGGACATATATATATTAATATGTGTGTGTGAGTCTCTTTATATATATAATTGTGTGTTATATGTATACACATATTTGTAATGTATGTGTGTGTCTATATATCTATGTAATGGTATCTTAATGTATATGTGTGTGTGTGTGTGTGTGTGTGTGTGTGTGTGTGTGTGTGTGGTTTTTGGTTTAGAGTTGTGAGATGTGATAGAGGGGAGTATTAGAGAGTAGAGAATGTGATATAGAGGGGGAATTATGAGTAGAGAGTGAGATATTGAGAGAGGATTGAGAGTGAGAGATTTGAGGATTGAGAGAGTGAGGGAGTGTGGGAGAATGAGAGAAGAGGGGGGGGGGTGATACTGCTGTCAACACAGCAGCAGTAGACATGTGGGGACTGTTTGTTTAGTAGTGGTTAGAACTGCTATTGCAGTGAGAGGGGGAGGGCATACCAGCCTATAACAGGCCCTGAAACAGCCACTAAACAGTCCAATAGGCAGCCATAGAATCAGCCTATATAGCCCTGATAGTAGCCCCATTTGGCAGCCACATTCCAGCCTATAGGAACCCCCTCAAACCAGTCCTTAACACCATAAATCAGCCCAATTAGGACAGCAGTAGCAGCCCTATAACAACCCCCATTGACAGCCATATTAACCCCACTTAACAGCCCATGATCAGCCCATTGCAGCCCTATTTCATTCAACATTCATTCCTCCTACTTCCATTCATTCATACAAACATTCATCCATTCAAATTCAGCCATACATTCATGACTTCATTCACCTATCCATCCATATCTCCATTTCCATTCCTCCAATTCATTCATTTCATATCATTCATTTCATCCCACTTCATATTCATTCATTTTCTATTTTCCATCCATTCATTCATTCACAAATCCATTTCCTTTCATTCGAGCCACCAACCACCAATCTATCTCATCCTTCCATTCATTCCTAGCCCTTCCATTTTCCATACATTTCAGTCCACATTCACATTTTCAACCATTCATGAATCCATTCATTCATTTTCTCTTTCATTCACATTATTCCACCACATTCCATTTCATCTCCATTTTACTTCATATCAGTCCACACAAATTTTGGTCCATATTCCTACCATGTCATTCACTCATTCATCCATCCCCCTTTCCATTACATACTACAACAGTCCCTTGGTCCTATAGGTCTTGAGTTTGTGTTGTGATGTGAGAATTATTAGAGGGTAAGGTATTGTGGTTGGCTTGTTAGATTTAGTATTAGATATTAGTTAGTGTTGGTGTTAGTGATGTTTGTGTTAGTATTAGTAGTGAGGTGGTTAAGTTAGTGTCCTAACTAGTTTGATATCCTAGTGGACTAGTAAAAAGGGCTAACCTAGACACTAGAAGAGTGTGGGAGAGTGAACTAGGAAGGCTTAGTGGAGTGTTGAGTGTGGTATCTCAAGATACCATAGCGTATCATGAAAATACACTAAGGTAATATTGAGATGACCAACATGACCATAAGATGTATTAGATGCCCAAGAATCCTAGATTTCTTGGTTGGTAAACCCTAGATAGGATAGTATCTAGCTACCCTAAGAAGCCTAGGCTAGTATCCTGAGATCTAGAGGGGTTTCCTTTGTAATGGGCAATGTATTGGTATTTACCTTGTGAAGAGTAAATGTAGGTAATAGGATATTGTTAAGATTTTGAGTTTAACTTCTAAGATGGGCTTAGAAATAGGTTATCTTGGTAGGTAATGACTAGATGAGGGTAGTTTAGACTAGTTTTGACCACCGTTGACCTAGAGTTGACTTTTTGACCGAAAGTCAACTTCAAGTCAACACTTGACTTATAATCGGCCCAAAACCAAACCAGAGTTGACCAGTTGACTGAAAGTCAATTGTTGGTCAACATTTGACTAGTTTGACCTAGGGTTGACCCAGGGTTGACTCAGTATTGACCAGAGTTGACCAGAGTTGACTTTTTGACCAAAAGTCAACTGTAAGTCAACCCTTGACCCAGATTGACCTAGTTTGACTTGGATTGACTTCATGTGACCTTGGTTGTCCTAGTGTGACCCAGTTTGGCTCAGTATGACCTAGTGTGACATAATTTAGCTTGGTGTGACTTAGTTTGACCTAGTTTTGACTTAGACTTGCATATCATGACTAGATTAGCTTTCCTTTCATTATTAAACCATGTTTTGACTTGTAGTATCTCAGCTTTAGGTCTGTGATTACTCTGAGCGTCTGTTCACCTTATCAGCTCAGGACCACAGGCGAGTACATTCACTGATAGTTTTATTGTCTTGATATCTGCTATATCCGATTCAGTTGTAGTGTCTTACTCGATTTTCAGTCACGATAGTTCACGGACTAGTATATGTTGGATCATGACATGGGATATTGTTCCTAGATTTTTGTGGTATATTGGTACATTTCTGTCTTATTTCGTGTATTAATATAGACACTAATTCCTAAGGGAACTTGCTACCCTCTTATGGAATCCCGTGTCATGACGTGTCATGTCCAGATCCATTATACTATTCGGGGATGGGGGAATTATTAGGGGTTATGTGATCAAAGACCCTTGTCACTATTTTGCTTGCGCCACTCTCACCTCACATAGGGTGTAGCAGATTCCTCCGTGTGCTTGTTATCCAGGTTGGCCGGCATGACTTTTCGTGAGAACACCGTGTGATTGTCGGGCCAAGTGGATAACCTGATCATGATTCCCTAGCCGATCATAGCGCTCTAATAATTCAAGTCACATTTTACATTTATTTATCGTAGCTTATATCCGGCTCAGTTCTACTTTCAGTACTTTCTCACCATGCTATGATATTTATTTACTCACATGCTCTACATGCCTTTATGCTGTATCTTGATTTTGAGTAGGTGTACAACTTGGGCGGGCTAAACCCGAGTCCGATCAGGTAAACCCGTTAATCGGTTGGGTTAGGGTTGAAGATACTTGGGTTCGGGCTCGGGTTTGGGTTCAAATATTTGAACCCGATCATAAATTGGGTTGGGCTCGGGTTCATATGTCGGGTTACCCGAGGAACCCGAAACCCGACTTTATATATATATATATATATATATATATATATATATATATATATATATATATATATATATAAAGTTTAACTCCTAAACTTCTTCACCCAAACTCTTCAACTCTTTATCCAAAATCTTATTTTAGTTTGTATTTTGTAATGATCAAGACTTAATTGCTATTTAATTATGTGTTTAATATTACTTTTGTTTAAAATTATTTCAGTAGTATATTAGAGTCCGATAAACCCGATGGACCTGATCCAACCCGAGTTCAACCCTAGCCAAATCCGATCTTCCGGGCTTGGTCTTGGGCTTCATATGTTGAACCCGAGGTCGGGCCGGACTTGGGCTCGGGCTAGGCTTATGATTCATCGGGTTGGGCTCGGGTTGACCTTAAGCCCGACCCAACCCGCCCGAGTTGTACCCCTAATTTTGAGACTAAGTTCTGTTCGGGAGAAGGGTTACAATTCCGGTCCTTATTTGGTTTAAGGGTTGTAACTCGGCTTTCGAATGGTTCCCAAGTCATCCTATATCTTTGTCTTGTATTTCATTATACTGTCTCTTATAGAATTTGTCAATTCATATGGAACTGTTGTTAGTATTTGTACTTGCTCATTTTCTTGACAGGATACCGTTGACAATATTACAGATGTTTCTGAGGCATGCAGCTCGACCTACTATGGGATCGAGACAGATGAAGAATTAGGCCAGGATTGTGGCCTGATAGTTGAGCCACTAGATTTTATACTCCCTGAGTAGTTAGCTTAGTTAGGCTTGCCTGGACTGCGATCCAGCTTTTGTTTTAGACTGTAGTAGTTTATATTCATATTTTGTGACTCTGTGATGTTGTTTGCTTCTCTCTAGCTATGTTGGGTGTTGAACTCATTTTCTATTTTCATATCTATCATATTTTCATTTCGTGCTATCTATCCTAGTTTGTTTTTGTGATTGAGACTGTATTGCTATGTCATCTCCATTCGGAGTATATATACTGTACATGTACCTTTATACTGTTTAGCGTAGATTTTATAGACGACCTATACATCGTTCTACCATCGATTCTGCGACGTAGGCTGGACGTAACCGCGTACTCGTGCCCCTAATCAGGGTGCGGGTCGTGACACATTTTTGTGGCGGTCTATGCAGGTCAGTGTCGCAATTAGTACGATCTCATAATGGTGCTCGACTTAGAGTACTAATTACGAGCCTGCGACTAGGACATAGGATCTAGGATATGATAGGAGATACTCAATCACATTTTAGGGAAATTCTGATCTTTGATTACCATGACAACTCTTCTTGCATTTGAATTCAATTGTCCTCCTTTGATAATATCTTATCTTGTGTCATATTGATCTTTTGGGTTCAATTCGTCCTCAGGATGGCGATTACTCGCTCTCAGGCAGCAGGACGTAGTACAGTTCCAGAGAGATCCGATCCAGTAGGACCTCTACTTCTGGCTACGGGAGCAGCAGTCTCAGTTCCTGTCCTTCAGGCAGGAGTAGCAGTTGAGGGAGTTGCCACCTCAGTTTCTGCCCTTCAGGCGGGAGTAGCAGCGGCAGTTCCAGGAGGTCTTCTACCTCCAGCAGCAGGACTGTCCGTAGTCATTTCTGAGACTCTTCCACCGCCGCCTCCGCTACCGACTGATGCACAGCAGATGAGGGCCCTTCTACAGCAGATGTTGCAGACCCAGAGGGACCAGGCTGAGGCACAGTACCGCTAGATAGAGGTGTTACGACAGAGCATGGAGAACTTCCACCGGCTGGTGATGGCAGCAATTGAGAGGGTTGTACCGGATACAGTTCAGGGTGCCCCAGTTCAGCACCAGGGACAGGACCAGAGGCAGACTACTCCGTGCGGCTTCTGCGAGAAGCCGGGGCACACCTGGGAGGTTTGCAGGATGAGGTTGGACGTGTGTCTATACTGTGGGGCGTCCGACCACCAGCTGAAGGATTGCCACGTTCGTGGAGTCCGAGGAGGCCAGAACAGAGTACATCAAGCACCAGTACGTGTCGACCAGCAGCAGGGTCAGGGTAAGAGGTAGGCCATCCAGTGTGCTTTCTGTAAAAAGATGGGGCACACACGGGGGGTTTGCAGGAAGAGGCTGGGATTTTGTTTATTCTGTGGAGCTCAAGACCACCAGATGAAGAACTGTGCTGCCCGTACAGCCAGACAGGCAGGCCAAGACAGAGTGCAGCAGGCTAGAGGAGGCCAACAGGGGCGTGCTTTCGCTATGACAGTTGAGGACAGTCAGGCAGCAGCAGGGCAGTGTGCAGGTTCCAATCTTCGATCTCATTTGCCTCCTTATAAACTGTTTGAAATTCGATTCCATCTGTTCTTTGATTGTTTGATGAAATTTTTTGTTCTTGTGATGTAATTTTTTCTTCTGAGATAAGTCGTATGGTTTAGGTCGCCTTGATTATGAGATTTAGAATCCTCTAGGGTCATGCTAGCAGGCATAGTGAGGACATATAGTCGGATTATGGATGTATTTCTGGGGTGTGGGAATTTAAGGTTTTTGCAGCCAAGCATGCGACAATGCGAAAATTTTAAATATTATGATTCTAGAGGTATGTACCATGGTCAAAGACTCTGTGATTATCGTAGCCTTGCTCACTAGCATGGCGGAGATTCTGAGTATCATGATTCTGGATAGACGCATATGATTGTCGAACTGCATAATTTTTCTGTGTTTACTTTGTTTTAATTTTTGAGGATAAATTTTTTTAAGGTGGATAGACTTGTAGCACCTAGTTTCTAATTGAGAGTAATTTTAAATTTTATAATTTTATTCATTTAATTATTGTCATTTAATTCATGCTTTGATTTAGGAGATTTTAAATCATTTAAAAAATTTAAGCCATGACTTGAGATTTTGATGTTTTGTTAGTGAAACCTTAGAGACTGTGTCACGCCCCAGAACCAGAATACTGGAGAGCGGATGAATGACTCAGCCAGCTATGTATTACGAGTAGATGAATACCGTATAATACGATCAATTCTGTCTAACAAGACGAGGGGTTGCATACTACATGAAAGTCTCGCTATGGTCACTTCACATCTATTGTCTCAATCATTCAAACAAGAAACAGCAAATGGAGAACATATAAGATAAAACAGTAAGGTATCCCAAACGCTCTGTCAAAATATTCTTGATATCAGGCTTTACAAAACACAGCCAGATGATGTAGCAAAGTATACGCAATTGTTTATCAGCTGCAACCTGACTTAATTACAATTATGTAAAAGTAAGTACAAGACAATCCGACTAACATGTTGGTGCCAAACGACAAAGTATAAAGTAAGTAACAAAACGAACGGGAAAGTAAGGAACCCACTCGAGTCCTCCTGCGATCATTCCTCTAGTATTGACCATCTTGGAGGTGGAAGTAAGCTGAATCCTCGAGAACCGGCTCTAAATCTGGCCATACAAAACCAGAGAGGTTAGATCTCTAATAGCAAGTACCGAAAGGAAGCACGAGATGAGGAATAAAACCAGAAATGAGAAAATATGATAAATAGATCTCTGCTTGCTACTGGGATTCACGTAGTATCACGACACTTCGAACTAACCTCCCAACCAAACAAGGACAGAAGGTGGCCCGTCATGTCCTAACATTCTGATGATCTCAGTTAGGTAACATAGGAGGTACAGTACACAAACAAATCAATTTAAACGGCCATTCAACTACTACGGCTTGCTACTGTGAGTTCCAAGTTATCCTAAAATTATGCGATAAGGATTCCTCAGTTCTTACTATGTGCAAGCAATGCTAGTTTACCCAGTCAATCAATTGCGCTAATCATGAATTAGACGAGTCCCAGCGGGACGCCCGTCATCAATATACAATATACAATAATATAAACAGATACTGCTTCCCGCCCGTGTGACAAATTTACAGTATCTATAGGGACCAGCCGGCCTGTCGGGCACTAATAGTCCCAAGGAGGGCTGCCATGTAAGAACTCGAGAATTCATTCTCTCCATGCAATTATTATTTTATTTAACTTAGTAGCCTCTACGTTAAGTGAAATCTCATGCCGTGGATCATGGTCATTCAGAATGAGTACTTCCGTACAAAGTACGATATGCCCAACTCAACAACGATACCCATGCGGTTAGGTTGTAGGTCTTACATAGCGTAATGCAACAATCAAAACTAACCACAGAATAACCATACCTTGACCATAAAGTACACATGCTGTTTTGTAGAAAAACAAATTGAAGCCTGCATGTGCCTGTATACCAATATTCGAGATCAGCCAGTCCATTACAATAGTTCATAGTTAATATGAACGTGTCTTATTCATTCAATTCAATAAGACGACTAGCCAGTCTCTTAGTTCCAACTAGGAATGCATGATCAATTATAAATCAAGATAATAATCCACGTTACTTAATGCCAAGACAACAATCAATGTTAATTAATGCCAAGATAACAATCAATATTAATTAATGTCAAGATAACAATCAATATTAATTAATGTCAACTCAGGACAGAATTAGCCAAAAGGCATTATGGGTTAAAGTTCATGTGGCCTGGCAAGTAGGGTCTCATGCGGCCCAATGCTATGCGGCCAAGAATCGAGTCTCATGCGGCTGGGGTGCAAACTTAGCCATACGGCTAGGAAGGAATCCATCTCACACGGCTGGGAAATCAATCCCTATGCGGCTGAGATGACAAGCCTTATGCGGCTCGGGAAGTGATACTCTCATACGGCTGGAAAGTAAAACTTTTATGCGGCTAGAAAGTAAAACTTCATGCGGCTAGGGGATCGGGCCCTATGCGGCTAAGATCTCAAACTCATGCGGCTGGGATTTGTCTCAGTCATACGACAAGATGGGACGGGGCTTCATGCGGCTCGACTTGAAAGTCTCATGCGGCCGAGAAATGGCAAGCCTTATGTGGCCAGAAAATATGCGGCAGAGCCATGCGGCTCGCGAAACTTGGGTTTTATGCGGCCGGGTATGAATGGGCCACATGCGGCTAAACAAGGGTGATTCCATACGGCCGGAACGAAATAGTTCCATGCGCCCGAAATTAGCAAAGCCTTATGCGGCTGGAAAGTGTGCAAGTCGATATGCGGCTGGAACATGGTAGTTCATATGCGGCTAAGGCAAACTGAAGTACATGCGGCTGAGAGTGCATATGCGGCCAGGAAATGCCATGCGGCCAGGGGACTTGCCGTATGAAATACTCATGCGGCCAAGCACCGCCATGCGGCCAAGAAATTCATACGGCTGAGCCGTGCAAGCCATGCGGCTCAGCAACTGTTCTTCTTCTCCAATTCCTAAGAACAGAACTAGTGAAGCACTTGCTTCCAAGCTCCCTAAATCCTTCATTCCAAGCCCAAATCTAGACTTTCATAGGTCAAAATAGGGTAGAACGAAATTCTCTACAATATGGAACCATCAAAACTTGAGAAATAATAAAGCTACTAGATCAAAACCTAAGAAATCTGAAAATGTATTAAACTTAGATCTATATGAAATGAGCCATGAAAATTGTAAATGCTAAGTACTAAAGGGACTTAAAATCAAGTAAGGAAGTTGATGAAACAAAAATATTGGGGATCCATCATGAAGCAAGTTGGCACTTGTCTATGCGGCTGGGTAGGTGGAGGAGAGTTTATGAGAAAGAAGAAGAGTAATGGTGAAGTAATAAAGAGAGAGAAAGATTTTTGGGACTTTAAATGAAGAGGGGGTAGGTGGGGGTCTGAGGAGATTTTTGGGGATTTATGTTGTATCTTGATTTTGAGACTAAGTTCTGTTCGGGAGAAGGGTTACAACCCCGATCCGTGTTTGGTTTAAGGGTTGTAACTCGGCTTTCGAATGGTTCCCAAGTCATCCTATATCTTTGTCTTGTATTTCATTATACTGTCTCTTATAGAATTTGTCAATTCATATGAAACTGCTGTTAGTGTTTTTACTTGCTCATTTTCCTGACAGGATACCGTTGACAATATTACAGATATTTTTGAGGCAGGCTGCTCGACCTACTATGGGGTCGAGACAGATGGAAACTTAGGCCAGGACTGTGGCCTGATAGTTGGGCCACTAGATTTTATACTCCCTGAGTAGTTATCTTAGTTAGGCTTGCCTGGACTGCGATCTAGCTTTTGTTTTAGACTGTAGTAGTTTATATTCATATTTTATGACTCTGTGATGTTGTTTGCTTCTCTCTAGCTGTGTTGGGTGTTGAACTCATTTTCCGTTTTCACATCTATCATATTTCCATTTCGTGCTATCTATCCTAGTTTGTTTTTGTGATTGAGACTGTATTGCTATGTCACCTCCATTCGGAGTGTATATACTGTACAGGTACCTTTATACTGTTTAGCGTAGATTTCGTAGACGACCTATACACCGTTCTACCGTCGATTCTGCGGCGTAGACTGGACGTAACCGTGTACTCGTGCCCCTAATCAGGGTGCGGGTCGTGACATAAGCGCATGCTAGGAGCGGCTCTGCGTGGCCGCGTGCGCTCGCGCTGGACGTGTAGACTGTTGCGCAGTTACACGCGCTGCTGTGCGTCCGCGCACCTGTGCAGTAATTAGGCACTGATTGGAAGATTCGGACGGTTACGGAAAGATTGAGTCAATATTACATGTCCAATTTTTGTGGGATTTGAATTTGACTCAGTTAAATTTTTCCATAATTTGTTTCTATCTTTTCGCAGTCAGTGTACGGTCAGGATTAGAGTTAAGGTTTCTGTCCAACTCTATAAATACTCTCTTCATGCCTTCTTTGACGACTTACTCAGAAATTAAGGGACGAAGAGAGTTGAGAGGCTATTGCCATTGGAGTCCGAGGAAGTTCTGCGAGTTCAGTCAGGAGGTGATAACGAGCGTTCCAGAAGTTGTTGTTCGAACTTGCTGGTTCCTGGGAGCATATCGCAGTAGAAAAAAAAATTTGCTTTGAGCAACGATGATCTTCATCACCCCAGCTGAGTTGCGTATTCATCTTCCTCCGTCTTCGAGACAGAGATTTCAGGATCTTCTAGAGAAGCAATTCTTGGAAGTTTCTCATATACAGAGTGTGTGAGCCAATTCGTTTGCAGAATCACTCTGTTTACTTACATTCTACCATCTAAGATCTGTTTCAAAAATAACACAGCTTTCATGACATTGTCTGGACACGGTTTCGAGGCTTGCAGATTTCGATTTTACATGGAAGATATTGGATGACCACTTTAAGAGAAAGTTCTCCGAGGTGGCTAGATATAATTTAGATAGTCGGTATCGAGATAGTAACTTTTGGGGGGCGTTTGGTTCAAGTTTTTGTGGCTTGGGAATGGGTTTTGAATTCCTTACCCATGTTTGGTATGTTTAGGATTGAGAATGAAGAGGGAATAGAAGGGGCTTAGGTGGGAAAGCTATTCCCATTGACTTGGGAAAGCTATTCCCAAGCCCACCTGGGAATAGATTTGCTTTCCTAGGAATGATGTTTAGCTATTTTATTTGGACGGTTATACCCTCTCTTTATTTTCAAATTTTCAACTTCTATCTCAAACATGTGAATCATTATGAAATTAATGAAAGGGTATTAAAGAAAAACTAAATAAATTAATATTTCTATCCTTTTGTAAACCAAAAATGGAGATGGAAATTTTTAAAATTTTGAACTACCTATTCCCAAACTAACCAAACATGGGTATAGAAATGTTGAATTCTTTCCCATGGAAAATGAATTGAAAACCTATTTCTAGAAATACAAAAACTTGATCTAAATGAGCCCTTGGAGTTGAGGGTCAGATGATGGATACGTAGATCCAGTCTAGCTTGATGGAGATAGAATTCGTTAGACTCAATTTCAAAATGAGAGTCTGTGGAGCATTACAACTCAAGACACAAATATAATTATTGGATGAGTGTATTATTTTCGAAGGACTCGTTGAGACATAAAAACAGACTGTGTACCTAGTGTGGCACATAAATCTAGTTAGGGGTGAGCATCGGTTCGGTTCGGTCCGAACCGAACCGAAAAAATTAAAACCGAACTCAAAACCGAACCGACCAAATCAAAACCGAACCGAACCGAATTGGTTCAGAACCGAACCTGAACCGAACCGAATTGGTTCGGTTCGGTTCATCGGTTTTTCGGTTTTATATATATATATATATATATATATATATATATATATATATATATATATATATATAAACCGGTTTTAAAGTTCGGTTTTCGGTTCGGTTCGAAAACCGAACCCAAAAACCGAAAACCGAACCGAAAATCCAAAAAAACCGAACCTCCAAACCGACAACCGAACCATTTAAAAAAAAACCGAACCGAAACCTTATTTCGGTTCGGTTCGGATCGGTTTTCGGTTTTAAACCGAGTTTTGCTCACCCCTAAATCTAGTGTGCGATAAAATTCTAAACTTCTGGATTTGTATAAATTTTCTCTCACTCTCATTTCCACCACTATTTCTGTCTCCTGCGTGTCATGTGGGTCGGGGAGAGGACCTTTGATCAAGCAAAAAACTAAACGTGTGGTTTAAGTAATAAAAAAAACAAATAATAAAAAATATTTGTTGTCCCATTACATGTGACAACATAGTTTGTAGTATGATTAGAAACAAACAAAAAAATGCGTGATTCTATACTGGAAATAGAATATGGAAACTTGGACATGAAATTATTGTATTATACAACACAAGTTAGTTAAAATAATGGTTGGAATTTTTAAATAACTTATTCAATAATATTTATGTGCATTGAGCCCATACCAACACGAATAAAATATGGTTCTACGAGTCCAAAGTAACAAAACCTATATAGTTTGTTGTCATTTTCCTGACGTCATTCCTCTCATATATATATATATATATATATATATATATATATATATATATATAGGAACTAGGTAAATTATCTAGTGGTTAAGAGAGATATATTCGAATTTCAGTAGAAACGATTCCAGAAATAATTTACCTAGTTCCTATATATATATATATATATATATATATATATATATATATATATATATATATATATATATATATATATATATAACATTCTAATTACTTATTATAAGGACTGGCATGATTGACTAGCCATTATAAAATTAAATAATTCTAAGCATATAGTCCAAAACATTGATAGTCGTTTGAATGTAGCATTTAACTCGTGACCAGTTGATGACCTGTGTTATTTAATCTTGCTTGATTCAGGACCGGTTTTGAAGAAGTGCAATCGGTAAGATTTCATTTAGACCTTCCAATGGATAGTCGAAAATTGGAATCCGGACTTTTGGATATTATTCGAAATTTCAGATATCGGATTCGGATATTCGATATTTTTCGGATTTTTTTTTTCGGGATACGAATTCGAATATTAAGATATTTCGAATCCGTTAATATTCGATCCGACTTTAAATTACAAATTTCGGATATCGGATTCGGATATCCGAAATTATATATATATATATATATATATATATATATATATATATATATATATATATATATATATATATATATATATATATATATTATAGTATAATGTATATGTAATAAATATTAATTACTAGAAAAAATTAAATGGTTTCATTCTCAACTGAGTTTTACATAATTCAATTCATTTATTACTTTTCTACCTCCATATTTTAATATAATGTATATACAATAGTAATATATATTAATTATAATTTACAACAAAAGATATATATATATATATATATATATATATATATATATATATATATATATATATATATATATATATATATATATATATATATATATATATATATATATATATATAATAATAATAATAATAATAATAATAATAATAATAATAAAAGAGTTCAAATATAGCAATATGTATAGCAAGTCAGTTGAGCATCCTTGGAATTTTCAACAGAAGACGAAAAGGCTCAAATAGAGCAATTGAATTTTGTTTTCGGATATTCGAGTAATAACTAAATTTAATATTTCAGACTTTGGTTTTTGGATATGCGATTAATAACATTCAATTTTTTTTAGCCGATCGGATCGGATATTATTTGATATCTGCTAAACTAGACGGATACGAATTCGAAGTGTCAAAGAAGTCATCCGTTCGAATATCGGATCGGATTTAAATATTACTAAAAAAACGGATACAAATACGAATACGAATATTGTCCTATTCATACCGATAAGCATCCATTTACACCCGTAACAACATTAGATCTCCCAATTTATGGGCCTCTAATTTTTTTTTTTTATATGTATATGTTATATATTTCATATTTATTTATATATAACTTCACAGAGAAAAAAGATAGTAAAATTAAATTTTTGATCCATATTTAGTTAATCATTATGCCGCGGGCGCAACTATTCTAAAATATTTTTAAAATATAGTTATAGGATAAAATGATGTGTTTTTTAAATTTTATAATATTATAGTTGAATGATTTTTCTTAGTTGATGTTAATTTTGAATAATTTAATTTCTAAATTTTTTTCATGAGAAAATTTGTATAAGAATATGCCTCCATTTATTTCTTTTACAGGATCTAGTCGTCCTTGATGAATTTCAGCTCCGTACCAGACTTGGTTACCGGGCCTGGCTTGGTTACTTATTATAAAATCTGTGATTATAATTTGAATTAATATCATACATACATTATTTTATCTACTATTTCTCCTCCTCCTTCTTCTTCTTCTTCTTCAGTTTCAGCAACACTAAATTAGTGGTATCAATCTAATTTTCGGCTTGAAAAGATTGAACATGTCCGAAGGAAAAAGAAACCAAAACAAAACGGTACGATGGTATGGAGCTGCCGACATCAGTGAGTGTTATTTACAAAGACAAGCGTAGCGTGTACTACTGTACTCCCTTTGATAACCGGTGGCGTAGTCAGGAATTCAGGAGATGGTGGCTAAAGACACTGACCAATTATTTTATTTAACAACTATAGTTTAAAGATTGTATACAAAAATAAAATATAAACTTGTTGTGTATATTATTCTTCCAAGTACTTAAATAATCGAATTCAAGTTGTTCTTATGGTTATCGAAATGAAGTATAAGATTCTGACTAGGTGGCAGAAAATCAGTGGATCGAGTCACTGGAACGTATTATTTTTTCTATCTATTTGGTGGGAGTTGGAGAACAGTAGGCCCAATATGCTTGCAATACAGCGTGCGCAAAGTCCTGTGTGTATCGTTGGGCATCTCAAAAAAAAATGTGTATCCATCTTTGTGAATCCTAATATTCCATACTAATCAATGTGTATATTCATCCATGCAGGAGTATGTATCAAGACTCTCTTATATCCTGGTTGTGAGGATCATTTATTATTAGAGATGGTTACAAAACGGTTAAGTATGATCAAGTCAGATTATAATATGTCCCGAGAATTCTACAATCACATGATAGAATTGATTATATAGATTTTGTTGCAAGGGTGAAGTTGCGATCTAAGAGAATGGCGAGGTCGCTTTGATTCGGGTACGAGAAAATTGATATATACCAAAACGGTTGCGTGTTGTACTACAAGTAGGGTGTAAACGAGCTGGACGAACATGGACAGTCTATTATTCGTGTTCGGACCGAAAATAAAAAACAAGTTCGGTCGAACGAACACGGACAGTCCAATATTCGAGTACGGACCGGACGGACACAGACACGGACAATCCATATTCGTTCATTCTATCGTACGGTCCGCAGACAAATTCGCACCGAACATCAAATATCAAAGAAAAGCGAAAATTCAGACTGGAGAGCTCCCCCTCCCCCCTCCCTGGTGGGTCTGCCCATGCTTCCAAGGTCGCATCAAGAATACCAAGTGGATGTAATAGCGTCTTTCTCATGACCATCATCAATTATGACAAGTGCGCACTAAAAGTAACTTTGTTAACGGGAAGTAAGATTACAGAGAAAGAAGTCATAAGACTCAAAATTATAAGATTTTCACGTTCATTTGCCAAATTAAATATATTACCAAAAGGTGTTACTTTATCAAGGTATCTTGATAGTTGGTACAAAAAATCAAGTTGAAAGGAGATACGATTGAAGATTAAAGAATATAATAAACAATGGTAAAAGGTTAATAAAAATTCAGACTGAACAACCAAAAATTGATGCGAAACCAAAATGATATGACATAATCAATGCAAAACCAAAATGAGTCTCCACTATTGGCCCATGGACAAATTCGGACCGGACATGGATATGACCGCGTCCGGATCCGATTTTTAAACGGACCAAAAAATGTCAAGATTATGTTCGTTAATTCAATCAGACGGCCCGCGGTTGAACCATTTATCGAGCCGAAATCATAAGGATATTACATCCCTAACTTGATAAAGACAAAATGCAGATTTTGTAAAGTTGATCGCTACAAGATCACTGTTATAGGAACGGTTGTCGGTGCAAAGGAAACCGCACATATGCACTACTTTTCCTTGACACCGAGGTTCAGAGGTTATTTCTAGCGAAGACAACTGAAATCATAAGATAGCACAAGCGAGAGCAGACTAAAGGTGTGTTAGATCATTCATATGATAGAAAGGCATGGAAGCACTTTGACCAATGTATCATGATTTTCTTGTGGATTTAAGGAAAGTTCGATTGGGGCTCTCTTCTGATGGCTTCATCATGTTCGGAATGTCGAGCTCTCACTGATCGTGCCAGTTGATGATTGTCACTCAGTATAATCTATCGTTTTGGATGTGCATGAAAACTGTATATGTTCCTAACCATCAACATCCTGGGTCCAGATAACTCGAAGAGGAACATTGATGTATACTTGTAATCGTTGATAGATGAGTTAAAAACATTACAAAAGGTTGGCGCCAATACGTACAATGTCTCTAGGAAGAAGAATTTTAATATCAGAGCATCACTTATGTGGATCCTTAATAATTTTTCGGCTTATGGGGATGTTATGGGGGTGGAGTACACATAGTTGTCTTTCTTATCAATATTGCATGGACCCTACTAAGTCCTTCCACTTGAAACGAGAAGGAAAATAATATTTTTTTCTATTGTCAGTGACAATTTTTGTCGAAAGAGATCACTCGTTCAAGAAGAACAATAATATCTTTTGTACCTGTTTGTAGAAAAGGATGATCATCAAGGTGACCTGGAGATATGATTTAGGAAGGGTAAAAGATTTACCAAGTGTCATTTAAGAACCTACAAAGGTAGATGAAGAGTAGTATATTTTGGGATTTACTATCATATCCTGATTTTGTCGAATCTATAAGTTGCTATTCAGCATGATATCGTACAAATCTAAATTTACTTGTACAAGACATGAGCATACACATTGTCAAATATATTTAGTTTTATAGAATTTTGCAAAGGAAATAAACATAGTTCAAGGTACATAGTTTTCCGAAGCGCAAACCCTTCCTATCAGACAGACTAGGGCAAGTTTCCAAAAGAGACCATTATAGTTACTTTGCATGAATGGTGATAAGTTTCTAGGTTGCTCTTCCTATATGGGAGCAAGAATATGACAGCAAGTATGAACACTCCTAAGAAAATCTTAGTTTAGAAAAGAAAATCTTAGTTTAGAAAAGAAACAGTTCAAATATTGGATTCTAGGACGAGATGGCACATCCTAAAGGAAAAATATCTTAGTTTACATCCATCCTTATCCTTCGGTTATCTATGGATAATAATACCCATATCTAGCAAGTTTGAACACTCCTTGCCATGTCTTTTCTGTGCAACTTGCCGAACAATGATGTATTTTTACCGGAAAATAATATACGGCCCCCAGTCTGTCTCTGGACCACGTGCATTGTTCTAAAAGACGTTTAGACTGCCTAAACATTAGACATAGTGTCCGTTCGATATTCGTCTATGCGTCCGCTTAGACCATCCGACGTCTGTCTATACATATTTTAGATTTTATGGACTTTTTTTGCAAATTTTTAATAGATCTTTTGAAAAAAAAATTTAAAAAAAAATTATTTTTGAACCGCCTAGGTAACCGTCTAGACGGACTAGGTGCTAGACGGTGAGTGCCCGTCTGACTAATGCCTAGCGATTTTTACAACTTTTACCACGTGTCATAATTATATTGACCCCTCTTATTTGTTTGGACATATTATTAAAATTTTAGTCAAAGCTGACACGTGATCCGCGATCACAGTCACGATTCCATTGGCCCCTCCTATCTGTCCGTCATCGAACAGTCAATGGAATAGTAACACCTAATTTGCGATCACAGTCCCACTATCACATACCGCGAACAACATGGCAATATTCTATTCTTTTACCAGAGTTGCTATTTTGACCGTCCGAAGGGCTGGTCCGTGCTGGCCCGCCCCCATGTGGCATGCGTCCATTGGCTCCTCCGTCTGGGTGGGCCCAAGTTAGCAGGGGGCTAATGGTTGCCCGTCATGTGGATGCGGACCAGTACGGACTAGTCCCACGGACGGACAAAATAGTTATTTTCCTTTTTCTTTTTACCTACACCAGTATTTTTTTTTTTTACAACCAAGGTCCGTGGACAATGCCATCCAGCCAGCCTTGATCCGAAGACCATAGACAACGTCGCCCAGCCGTCTCCGTAAAAGTGAAGGCTCGAGCCTGTGCGCTCACCCCCGAATGCCAGCCATCTTACCGGTGCGCCAGCTACACCAGTACTTGAGTTCACTCGTGATGTGTAAAGAGCGCCCACAGATTTTGTGGCTGAGAGTGAAGGTCGAGTGGGTGTCCAGCTCCGCATGTCTTCAAGCGGAGACACTTTCGTTTTATTTAGTGGGAATACAACCGAGCAAGTCCTCCTTCTGACATTTTTCCTCCCCCACGCCTGCAGTCATCACGCCATGAGTACAGTTGCAAGTGGACTAATTAGTGCCATTGTGCCGACTTCATATTTGCGTTATTAATTATTATTGTGCTCTTATTAAATATTAATATTGCCGGAAAAATAACTACATCCACTCGCTCAATGGAAGTTGGTTCCAAATTCTCCGCCTAAAAGTATGGCGGCTAATTGAGATCGTACCTATCAGAGATGGACGTTTGTTGCGCCGGCATTTCAGGGAGTTTCGTTACAACATTTGATACTCGAGTGTCTACCCAGAAAAAAAACAAGTAATTTGGACATCATATTTTATTTTGACACCAAATAGAGATGAAACGTAACCGCAATTCATAAGTAAAATTTACGGTCTCGTTTGATTTCCGAAATCACATGATTTTGCTAAGAAACAGTTTTTTTTTTTTTTTCGGTATTTTGGATGACAAAATAAATAAATAGTAAAGAAAGATTTCGGAAAAAAAAAGGAAAAAAAATTGTTTTTTTCCATCCATCCCAAAGGATTCACTTTTACACCCTAAAGATTCACTTCATTCTCAATTTTATCTGGCATTTCAAAACATCGATTTTTTTTTTCCAGATTGTGTTTGATTTTTTTTTTTTCATGGAAAATATTTCAGTCACAAAATTTTCATCAATCTTAGTGTTTGATAGCTTATATTTTTTATGAAATAATTTTTCAAAAAACTATCATTTTCTATATATTTTTCTAAAACGATAAAAAATAAAACTGGTCCAACTCATAAAAAAATATTATTTTCATATAAAATAACTATTTTTCATAAAAAATAATAACAATTAAATATCAAAATTAAGTTTTCCATAATTTTCTATCTTGCCATCAAACACAAATATAAATTATAATTTTCCAAAAAAATTTATTTTTTGTCTTTCATCGGAACCAAACAAGAACTAAAGATTTTGGGAGTCACCTCGGTGGCACAAAACACGAGTAGAATTTGGATGAGTTTGGATTGCAGTCATATTTTAATTTTACTTAGTAACAAATTAAATAGGGGGAGCGAA
This sequence comes from Iris pallida, assembly GCA_029216955.1. NCBI lineage: Eukaryota > Viridiplantae > Streptophyta > Magnoliopsida > Asparagales > Iridaceae > Iris > Iris pallida. Next base: position 19,568,185 of record JANAVB010027397.1, on the reverse strand, counting down.
ATTAACTATATGATCGAACTTGAGTGGCTCTTAGTTACCGAGGAAAAATATAAGGTCCTATCTGGATGACAGAAAATCTGTAGGTACGGTTACGAAAACTAATTATTCTTTCCATTAAAAAAAAAATCAACTATATGATAGAGTTGTAATTACTTACTCTATAAGCACCCAATCAATTGTAGTCAATAGTAATATCCTTATTCTTCACAGAAGCTACGCTCTCTCAGTTCTCACTTCTCCTATTTGCAGGTGGAGAAAGGGGTCAACTTGTCTAACTTTGACCATTGGTCTCCCTTCCTCAGCCTGTTTCAAACTTAGGCCTCAATATAATAAATTTGAGAAATTTTGAATGGCACCCACTTTATTTTATCATTTTTAAGGTGCACCCCACAAGTTTACAATAATGTACAACACCCCCCTCACTTCCGTTCAAGATTAACGGTTGACCGCTTTGTAGTATAATTTCTGACCAAACTACCCTCCTTTGTTCAGAAAAGTTTTGAGATGTTTAAAATAAGTTTTGAAATACCTAAAGTACCCTTTCTTGTTTCCTACATTAGCAGATCACGTTCTCTTCTCTTTCTATGACCTAACCCCCAAATCTCTCTTCCCATTGAAAATTCGAAGCTTCCCCAACTCTCATGGCCGACGCTGCAACCCAGGTAAAGTTAAATTGATTTTGTTTTTTTCCTTTAATATATGAAAGCTTTTATTTTTGTGTTTTGTTTGTCTCAAATCGTGGAATTTTCTCTTTTGATTAGGACAAATGTCAAATATGCTCGATGAACACCCACGTAGCAGACGAGTGTTCTTTTTTGAGCTCACCGTGCAAGATTGGAAGTTGCAGGGGAATTAGGTATGTTTCGAAGTCCAATACAGAAGCAAATCCCGACCGCAAATTTTTGAAATGTCCCCTCTGCTCGAATTTTCAATGGCTGGATGTGGCAATTTTGGGTTCAAGCTCCGGAGCTTCAAGTTCAACAACTCAAAGGGGAGGTTGTTTCAAATGTGGTGACCTAGGTCATTGGAAGAGAAATTGTCCTTGGCAAGAAACCACTTGCCCTAATCCAAACTGTGGAGGAAGGAGAGTCATCTTAATGTCAAAGAGGAGTCACAGCAAGGGTAGAAGATTCTTGCAATGCCTGAAGTGCAACAATGTATTCCAATGGTTGAATGAGGCTACGGCTATTGACACTAACTCTGAAATTCCAGTTCAAATTGTAGTGAACACTACTTTAGAAGAGTTATGTAGAAATTTTGGAAGAAAATTTGCTATGTGAAGTTGTAATCTGAAATGTTGTATTTGATCTACTATATGGAATCTTGTATTTTGCTATGTGACATATTGATTGATTCAAAACATATTTATTGATTGATTCAAAACATATTTATTGATTGATTGACTATATGGAATCTTGTATTTTCCTATGAAAAGTTGAAATTCACAAGAAGCTTCACAAGAATATGGTAATCTGCAGATTACAAAAATGCTGCAGATTACAATTGAACAAAAATGCTGCAGATTACAAGAATGCAATACAGATTACAATTGAACAATTGAACAAAAATGCTGCAGAATACATCTTGTGAATTGAACAAAAATGTTATGCAGTGTACAGGTGAATTGAACAAATGAACAAAAATTATATGCAGTGTACAGGTGAAATAAGGAATTGAACAAAAATACTATGCAGTGTACAGGTGAATTGAAGAATTGAACAAAAATACTATGCAGTGTACAGGTAAAAATGCTATGCAGTGTACAGGTAAATGCTGCAGAATACTTCTTGTGAATTGAACAAAATGTCAGATTACAAAATGTCAGATTACAACTGCTCCTCATGAAGATTACAAAAATGTCAGATTACAATATGTTAGATTACAAAATGTCAGTTCACTTCACATATGTAAGTTCACTTCACATATGAATTGAACAAAATGTCAGATTACAAAATGTCAGTTCACTTCACATATGAATTGAACAAAAATTCAGATTACAAAATGTCAGTTCACTTCAAAAAATGATCAACTTCACATAGTGTCTTGAGTCCTTGCTGCAGATTACATTAGTCTACTGCACTTCACAAAATGTCAAGTTCACTTCACATTAGTTTACTCCACTTCACATAATGTCAACTTCACAAAATGTCTTGAGTCCATACTGCAGATTACATTAGTCTACTGCTATGATATTCATCTTTACAAAATGTTAACTTCACAAAATGTCTATTGCTTCTGCTGCTTCACAAAATGCTAACTTCACAAAATGCTAACTTCACAAGAAGGCCTGACATCCTATAATGTCTTCTGCCACTGGAGCTCCTTGTAGTGTTGAATCACCTGATTGTTGTGGTGCCTTCTTTCTTTGGCCTCTTGAAACCTTTGGCCTCTTGTTAACAGTGTTGCTACTCCTTGGAATCTTTGCATGTCTTGGCTCTTTTGGTGGTCTTGGTGCCCTTGGTATCTTCTTGTTTCCTCCAACTGGTCCTCCCTGGCACCCTCTAGCATTATGATCAGCAGGTAGCTTACACCTCCCACAAATCGATCCTTTGCTTCTTGGCAGGTCTTGGTGCCTCATCTGCCTCCTTCATTCTAACACCCCTTGGCCTCCAGGTTGCCTATGTCTAGCAGGTGGACCAACCTCATATGGTGGCTGCAACATAGAGAAGTGAAACACATAGAGGGAGAAAAACTTGAAATTATTAAAGGAATGTAATCTGGATAAGTGAAACACACAAGGGACAACAAAACTTGAAAACAAGGAGAAGCACTACTACTAGAATTCTTTGACTTACTTGATCCCATAGGCTTTGTTCAGGCAATGGAACAATCTTTCCAGCATACGCCTTCTTGTAGGTACTGGCATGATAGTAGTAACTTGTGAACCTGCAAGAAGACGAATAACTATTAGTGTACACCACTACAAGGTATAACAATAACAAAAGCTAGAGACTTAATGGAGAAGACAGTGTATAACAATACATATTAGTACACAAAGTATTACATTGACCATGTAGGCCTGCTAGGTAGCAAAGCAGCAACAGCATGCACACAGGGGATCCCAGTTAAATCCCATACACAGTAGTCACATTTTTTCCATTAATGTCAACTGTCCATCTGTTCTCAATGGGGAAGACACTAGTGACACAGAACAGCCCATCATCAGCACCATTGACCTGATACTTGTTGACTTGCCTTGACCTCTGCTCAATGTTGCAGCAGCTTGTGTTTGATCATACTAAGAAAGTGGACCCATGTAGCTTCACTTTCAGATGTGCAGAGGTAAATAGCAAGTGGGAACAACCCATTGTTGCCATCTAGAGCTGTTACAGACAAGCATACCCCCCATACTTCCCTTTCAGATGACACCCATCTAAACCAACTAAAGGTCTACATCCATTTATGAATCCAGTGAAGCTTGCATCATACCCTATGCATAAATAACCAAACTCTGTTGTCCCAGCTACATTTCCACAATAGGCTATACTCCCAGGGTTGGTTCTCAAAACTTGCTTTGCAACTTCAGGGGTTTTTCTATAACTCTCATCATAACCCCCAAACAACATCTCATTCACTCTGAATAATGCCTTGTATGCATTCCAATATGAGACCTTCACTGTAAACTTGGCCCACATCTGCTTCTGAATGTCCTTTGCTTTCCATGAACTGTGGTGTGCCTTGATTTCCTTTTCCAAAACTTCAGAAATGAATTTGCTATTAGCCATTTTGTTTTGCAGCTTTGATGTGCGCTTGCAAGTGTACGTTCTTCATTAAGTTGTCTAAGTGTACAAGTTGTCTTCTTGACACACACACCCCATATCCTCTTTCCTTCATTCTTAACATATTTAATTTCAAACCTCTTTATAGCATATGACCTTAAAAATCTTCTGCACTCAGTAGGATTCATCCATTGCTGGCCTAGGCAGAGATCACTCACCTCAGGAGCTCTGTATTCCCCCTCACCTATCTCTGCATCAGAGTACAAATCATCAAGCTCATCCCCAGTTTGTTCAGAATCAGTTGAGTCACAACTATGGTATTCTTCTTCATCATCAAGTTCATCAATTGCAACTTTCCTTCTTCTCTGCATCTCTTCCCTCTGGAACTCAGTTTCTCCCCCCATGGTTCATCTTCTACTTCCTCACCCTGTGGTTCATCTGCTTCTTCCTCATCCTGTGGTTCATCTGCTTCTTCTAAAGTACCATGTGGTTCATCTCCATAGAGTTGTGTCTCTGCCTGTGTCCCATATTCCTGGTCACCCTCTGTCTGTGTTGGAGCCCCTTGGTCAGACCCTCCAGCAGTGAAGACCCTTGAGGGCATTTGATCCAGCTGCTCCTCAGGAAGATCCACATCACTGTCACTAGGCAGTGGATCCAACTGCTCCTCATGAAGACCCTTCTTGACATGTCTTCTAACTGGTTTGTGGGCTACTTTCTTAATCCTCCTAGTTTTGCTTGATGTTAGTGACTCAGTAGGTTGTTGCTCTTGACTTGCAGGGTTGCCATATTCTTCTAAGAATATGTGTATCTCCCCTTTGTTGTCAGAAAGTTGTTTACTAAACATATCCAACAACCCAGCATCAGTGAGGAGCTCCACTATTTTCCCATTTTTCAACTGATCAATCCAGTAGTACTTATAAACTCCCTCGAAGTGATTACTTTCAACTGTATAAGGTATATCCAGCAGACTTATAAAGTCTGGGTCCACTTCAACAGCAATTGAACTACCTTTAAAATGGACCCTAAGCATGTACTTCCTGTATAACAGTACAACTACCCTTAAAATAGCCTATAATAGCATACAATGGCACATAACTACCCTTAAAATAGCCTACAATATCATACAATAGCATACAAATAGAAATAGACATAAGAGCAATTGAACATAATATCATACAATAGCATATAAATTGTACATAAGAGCAATTGTACCATATGAATTGTACATAAGATGAATTGTACATAAGAGCAATATCATACAATAGCATAACAATAAGAGAAATATCATACAACAGCATAACAATAAGAGAAATATCATACCTGAATTGTACATAAGAGCCTACAATATCATACAATAGCATATGAATTGTACCATCCCAGTATGAATTGTACTACCCTAATTCAATTGTACAGTACCATCCCAGTATGAATTGTACATAAGAGCAATTGAACTACCCTAATTCAATTGTACAGTACAATATCATACAAATAGCCTACAATATCATACAAATATCAGAGTGCATTATCATACAAATATCACATGTTGAACTGTCACGCCCCAGAACCAGAATACTGGAGAGCGGAAGAATGACTCAGCCAGCTACGTATTACGGGTAGATGAATACCGTATAATACGATCAATGCTGTCTAACCAGACGAGGGGGTGCATACTACATAAAGGTCTTACTATGGTCATTTCACATCTATTGTCTCAATCATTCAATCAAGAAGCATAAATAGAGAACATGTAAGATAAAGCAGTAAGGCATCCCAAACGCTCAGTCAAAATGTTCTGGAGATCTGGCTTTACAAAACATAGCCAGATGGTATGGTAACGTATACACAATTGTCATCAGCTGCAGTCTGACTTAATTACAATTATGCAAAAGTAAGTACACGACAATCCGACTAACATGTCGGTGCCAAACGGCTAAGTATAAAGTAAGTAACAAAACGAGTGGTGAAGTAAGGGACCCACTCGAGTCCTCCTGCAATCATTCTCCTAGTATTGACCATCTTGGAGGTAGAAGTAAGCTGGATCCTCGGAAACCGGCTCTAAATCTGGCCATGCAAACCCAGAGAGGTTAGACCTCTAATAGCAAGTACCACAAGGAAGGATGATATGAAGGATTAAACCAGTAAGTAAGAGAATATAATAATAGATCTCTGCTTGCTACTAGGATTCACATCACATCACGATACTTCGAACCAACCTCCCAACCAAACAAGGACAGAAGTTGGCCCGTCATGTCCTGATATTCTGATCATCTCAGTTAGGCAACAGAGTAGGTACAGTACACAAACAAATCATCTTGAACGACCAATCAACTACTACGGCTTGCTATTGTGAGTCCCAAGTTATCCTGAAATTATGCAATTAGGGATTCCTCAGTTCTTACTATGTGCGAGCAAGGCTAGTCTATCCAGTTAACCATGTGCGCCATGCATAAATTAGACGAGTCCTAGCAGGACGCCCGTCATCAATATACAATATACAATAATAATAAAAGCAGATACTGTTCCCTGTCCGTGTGGCAGATTTACAGTATCTGTGGGAACCAGCCGGCCCGTCGGGTACTACTCGTCCCAAGGGGGCTGCCATGCAAGAACTCGAAAATCCATTCTCTCCATGCAATTATTATTTTATTTAACTTAATAGTCCCTACGTTGAGTGAAATCCTATGCCGTGGATCATGGTCATTCAAATGAGTACTTCCGTACGGGGTACGATATGCGCAACTCTACAACGATACCAGTACGGTTAGGTTGTAGGTTTTACATAGCGTAATGCAACAATCAAATCTAACCACGGTAATCATGCCTTGACCATAAAGTACACATGCTTCTTTTGTAGAAAATAAATAAATAAATAATTAAATAAATAAATTGAAGCCTGCATGTGCATGTATGTCAATATTCGGGATCAGCCAGTCGATTACAATAGTTCATAACATGAACGTGTCTCATTCATTCATTTCAATAAGACGACTAGCCAGTCTCTTAGTTCCAACTAGGAACGCATGATCAATTTTTAGTCAATGTCACAATCATTATCGATAGTGGCAAGGCATGAAAATCAATTAGTATTACATGGGGTCGAGCCTATAACTCCTCAGAGTTAAGTTCTAGTCATACTGGGTATCCATGGATCAATTAAGACACATGACACATTCCACATAACAATTGCATTAACAATATTAACATATTATGATTTATCAAGTTCATGCAAAAAGGCGTAAGGATTTAGTAGAGGAATTATCATGCCATCATTAAGTGAATAAAGTATAGAACAAATAAAACACCCAAGCCAGGAAGTCACGCTAACAAGTCTAAGCTAAGGCCAAAAGTCACGCCAAGTCTAGTAGGAGTGAGCGTGTAACAGCGTGAACGTGAAAAAGTAATTCATGCTGGCATGCACAGTGTGAGCGTGAAGGAAAATTCATGCAGACTCAAGTGAGCGTGAAAAGGTGACAAGAATCCACGCACGCAAGGATGTGCGTGACTAAAAAATTCACGCACGCTCATGGATGTGTGCGTGACTAAAAATACACGCACGCTCAAGAGAACGTTAGCGTGACTAAAAATACACGCACGCTCATGAGAACGTTAGCGTGACTAAAATACACGCACGCTCATGAGAACGTTAGCGTGACTAAAAATACACGCTAACATGTAAGAACATGAGCGTGACTCAAAATCCATGCAGACACGTAGAGACGTGTGCGTGACTAAAAATACACGCACGCACTGAGTGAGCGTGACTAAAAATACACGCACGCACTGAGCGAGCGTGACTAAAAATACACGCACGTACTGAGCGAGCGTGACTAAAAATAAATGCAAACACGTAAAGACGTGTGCGTGACTGGGCTGATGTTTTACGCGAGCACGTAAGAACGTGTGCGTACAACATTTCCCGAACTCCAAGTCCTATGGAGCCTTCGCTCCAGTGCCAGAAAAATACACGCAAAGTTGGTGGACCAAGAACCCATGAACAGCCGAAATACTACAACTTAGATCTAGAAAAAACAAGCCATAGAAATCAAAAATGGTAAGAACTAATCTCTCCCAGAATCATGAGAGAAAGCCAAATGAACCATAAAAATGGGTGAAGGAGAAGCAAGTTTGCACTTGCCTACTGCTGCTGCTGGTTAGGTGGAGAAGTGATGAGGAAGAAGAAGAAGAAGTAAATGGTGAGAATGAGTAATGAAGAGAGAGAAGGAGACAAAAGCTTTAAATGGGAAGGGTGGTGGTAGGTGAGAGTTGTGGGCCGGGTTTGTCCACCATGAACCCGAAAACCCTCCATGGCCGAACCCAATAAGACCAAAGCAGAGAATAAAGCAGGAAATAAATGCAGGAAATAAATGCAGGAAATAAATTGCAGGAAAATAAAAATACAAGTAATTAATTAACATGAAATTAAAGAAAATTAAATACAGGATAATACATGATAAATACTAAATAAATATACTTGAGTTGCACATGCACAAAAATACGCATTCTGGGAACGGGAAGTGACATGAACCCTAATTCAATTGTACAGTACCATCTAAGTGCAGTGTACAATTTTAGAGTAAAGGATATCAGAGTGCATTATCATCTAAGAACAGTACAATATCATACAAATAGACTACAATATCATACAAATATCAGACTGCATTATCAACTAATATCACATGTTGAACCCTAATTCAATTGTACAGTACCATCTAAGTGCAGTGTACAATTAAATGTTCACCAACTAATTGCATTAAAGGAAAACCAACTAATTGCATTAAAGGGAAACCAACTAATTGCAGAGTGCATTAAAGGGAAACAAACCCTAAAAGTGCATTAAAGGGAAACAAACCCTAAAAATGTAGGGAAACAAACCCTAAAAAGGGAAACCAACTAATTGCATTAAAGGGAAACCAACTATTTCTCTAATTGCAGTGTACAATTTTAGGAAAATCCCTAAAAACAAAACCTAAATATGAAGTGTACAATTTCAGAGTGCATTAAAGTGAAACAAACCCTTAAAACGAAACCTAAACCGATTTCAGAGTGCATTAAAGGGAAACCAACTAATTACAGTGTATAATTTTAGGAAAATCCCTAAAAACAAAACCTAAAAATGATATGTTACGTACATTAAAGGAAACCCTAAAAGTTTCAATGTACAAATTTAGGGGAAAACCCTAAAAACGAAACCTAAATTATATCTAAACGAAAGGAAAAATTAAATTATTTTAGGAAAACCCAAAAACTTTTAGTTTTAGTGTACAATTTTCATTCACTTTAGGAAAATTTAAATAAATTCTTACCTGGGTATCTGGTTCGCCATGGAATTTCGAGGAAACCTTCCACTTACAAAAATCTGATCGAAAGAAAAAAAAAATCGAGCATGGATCAAAAATTGGTCAAAAAAGGGGAAAAAAGAGAAAAGAGAGAGAGCGGTTTGTACATCTAATTTTTCCTAGGCGTCGGAGTACGGTGAGGGTGAAAAGTCGACGAACGGTAACGGTGAATAGTCGACGAGAGAGAAGAGGGAGTAGAAGAAAGAGAGAGAGAGCGATTGGAATTCTGAAGGGAAGAGGGGGGTCGTTTAGAGAATAAAGGGTAGTTTAGGGTTTTCCATTTTTAAGTTCACTGCTCTCAACACGTGAGGGGCAGTTTGGTCCTAATTTATGTCTAAAATCGGTCAACTGTTAACTTTGAACGGAAACCGTGTAATGTGGGAGGTGTTGTACATTATTGTAAACTTGTGGGGTGCACCTTGAAAATGGTAAAATAAAGTAGGGTGCCACTCAAAATTTATCAATAAATTTTTATGTGTACCTGTACAATAGTGTTCTAAAACTGGACCGTACCGGCCAGTTCAACCAGTCTACCCATAAATTATTAGTTTTTTCGGACGCGTTTAATATCGATATTTTATTTTATTTCTAAAAATTCGGTCAACCTGATCGACTCGGCCAGTTAGACCACCGAACTGTTTGATCCAGTTGAATTTTGAATCGATTTGACAACGATTTGTGATTTTTATTTTGAACTTTACATACAATCAAAGATATTTGGTTCTTGACTAATTCTAGTGTGATAATTAAATATGAAGAAATTCTAAGTAGTATATATATGTAGTTGTGTATTATGTAGTATTTTAATATAAAATTGTAGACCTATCTATCTAACTGATTCAACTCGAATTAACTCACTATTTGAACCGATTTGATTTAACCCAGAGTTCTTATCTAAACAATCTATGATCTAATGTTTAAAGTGATATTTTAGCAAATGTTCCATTCAAAATATAGAAACTAGTATTTTTTAAAAACTAGCTAATACGCTCATTCCTTTGTAAATCAGCCAAAAAATTGGTTAAATAGTGGGGGTATATCTTAAAATTTTATTTGTTCCATACAAAGGAATGGAAGAATTTGCTAATTTTTTTAAAAAGTGGAAGTATATATTAGTTTCTTTATTTTGAATGAAAATATTTTCTAAAATATTTCATTTTTAAAACATTGACACAACATCACGACCAACACCCCCACCTCCATTTCTATTTCTACATTGCTTAGGATTCTCATACACCACGCTGCACGCAAGGCGGTGCAGCTTCAAATAACTATCTTTCATATTCTTCATGTGCATCGCATTAAAAAACTAGCAAATACACTCATTCATTTGTAAATCAGCCAAAAAATTGGTTAAATAATGGGAGTATATCTTAAATTTTTATTTGTTCCATACAAATGAATGGAAGAATTTGTTTTTTTTTTAAAAAAAAGGGGGAAGTATATGCTAATTTCTATATTTTTAATGGAAATATTTTCTAAAATACCCCATTTTTAAAACATTAACACAACATCACGACCAATACCCCCACCTCCATTTCTATTTCTACATTGCTTAAGATTCTCATACACCATGCAAGACGTGCAGCTTCAAATAACTACCTTTTATATTCTTCATGTGCATCGCATCAAGTCACACAAATATAGTGATTTCTTTATCTCCATAAACCGTATATTTAATAAAAAAGATTAGAATTAATTCGTACAAAGATACCAGGTTTATGATCTAATTATTAGACTTATGGTACTGGAATTGTCTGTTGAATTTGGATATTCGAAATTTTTTTTAGTGACGCATTTTATTACTTTGAAATCAAAGTTGGTAAACAAACATTACTCCAACCCATTAAACAATCAACAACAACAATGAAGACCAATTACATTATTCATATATATATAAATTCTCAACCACTGTTACATTATCATACTCTTTATCTATAATTAAGCAGGAAAAGAGAGCCTATGATATTTTTATTAGCGACAGATATCGATCATGGACCGTGAGCGAGCTTGTTCACCAGCGCGAGCGCATTGCTGCTGTACTGCCTCACCATCCCCATCTGCGCCACCACGTCCGCCTTGGCCGCGCCGCCCGCTACCGCGTCGAACCCGTCTGCGCACGTCACCTCGTTCGTTATCGCGCCGCTCATCCACGTCTGTGCGTTCGACACCCGCCACGCTAGGTCCGGCCCGCCCGGCCTCGCGATCTCCGCGGCCGACCGCCTCGTGCGGTCCACCGCGTCGCCCAGCGTCTCGGCGCAGTCCCGCAGCGCGGCCGCCTCCCGGCGGTCGGCCGAGCCGGCCCTGAGGTGCTGCGAGACGCGCACGGACGCGGAGCGTATCTTCGCAGCGGCGACCTTGGCCGCGGCCTGAGCGAGGCGGACGGGGTCGCTGTGGACGGAGGGGGCGTAGCGGGCGAGGGAGGAGAAGCAGAGGTCGCGGTAGAGGGTGCAGGTGCAGCTCGTCCTGATGAAGTCGGTGTTGGCAGCGCTGCTCGAGTAGTTTCTTGGTGTTGGTGTTGGCAATGCGGAGGTGGTGGCTATGGAGAGAGCGAGGAAGAAGAAGAAGAATGCTTGTGATGAAGCTCCTCCCATTGCGTCGGAACAACTTATTAGTTAGAGAGAGCTTGGGATTAGTGCAATTATGAGAGTAGATTTTCAAGACTATAAATAGAGAGCTCGGTGTGTGCGTGGGTGGGTGTGGTGTTGGGGGGTGGGGTGGGGGGGGGGGGGGGGGGGGGGGGGGGTGGGGGTGGGGGTGGGGGTGGGGGTTTGCTTATTAGCAATCACAGGATAAAATTTCTATTATATGCGAATTTTTTTTTTTGTATCTTTCATAAACGTATAATACTTGCGTAAAGCATGCAAAATTTTAAACGTGTTCTGTATAAATTATTAAAAAAAATTGGAAAAAAAATATGTTTTTGTTTAATTAATCAAATTTGACAACGTATTTAACAATGTGAAATTTCTAACCTCAATATTTTTATTTTTTGAATATTTGACCGAATTTTTGAACGTATTTTATTTGCAAGGAGCCGATTTATATTCATATTTTTGCCGTTCCGAATTTTTTTTCGTTTGCCGAATTGCTAACAAGGGGGTGGGGTGAGGTGGGGTGGTCGTGCAGCTAGCGGCAACGTTCCTTTAATTAGGAAGTTGGTTTACTTCCATTACCACGTGTGAACCAATCCTTTGCGCCCAACTCTAAAGTCTAAACCGTAATTTCCAGTTGTTGACTAAGTAAGGGTTTTGTTTGGATTTTCATCATTTACTCAAACCAGTGCTTTCGAAAAGTTTGGTGGCCAGTGCCATTCGAGAGACTTCAATTTGAACATCTTCCACTATATGGTGGAATTTGAAAACGGCTCAGAAATGAACCAGTCAATTCGTATGTATATCATAAATCATTTAAATCTAATAAAAAATAAATAAAAAATAACTAAATAACTATTTAAATACTCCACTAATTATTAAAAATGTTAACTAAGTATTTAACTATCTAGTATGATTTATTTATAGCTAAATAATTATAACTCAAGTATTTAAGATGGAAGAGATTTTTTTGGTTATTTAAGTTCAATTTATAAAAATGACAATTTTTATAATAAATTTTATATTTAATTTTTTAATTTTTTTGTACATACAAGACACGTGCACATTACTAGTAAAAAATAAAGAGCTGGACTCCATAAATTCAAATAAGAACTTACGAAAAAAAAGATTTTATGGTGTTAATTAACCTTTTATTTATTTATTTGAGAGGAAACAAAAAAGGGCATTATATAGTTTATATAAAAATAGGGGGGAAAAATAATAATTGTAGCCTAGTTATGAGAGGACAAGTTAGTTTTGAACTCAAAATATATTATTTATAAATTCATCGGCTAACCAACAGGAAAATTACTTGTTATACTACCAAAAATTAATGGAGTAATTAAAGTTTCCTACGACAACGTCTCAGATATGATAACAGAGCGCATGTAGTACGTGTTCGATTTCCAATATACTGATGGTATACTATGGTATACTGTGATCCTCGTGAGCACATCTCTCTACCAACGATGTTGTATTTATCTGTACTTACAGATTTTTGACTTCGTGAGATTTTATTAGTTTTTCTCAATAAGCATGGATTGAGTATTGCATGGGTGTATCTTGCGAAATACTCGTAGTAGGACTTCGAAATCGACTTTTATGACTTATGCAACTAATAAGTATTTTCTTTTTTTGATTTCTTAAGTAACCGTGCTAATATATACCCTCAACAATAGACCCCCAAAGACTAGTAGAGATACATGGCATGACCGTCATCCTAACTAGGTCCAGCTCGTAATCAGCTTCTTGAAACTATACTTAAAATATATTATATCTTTTGTTTCTGATCACAACAGAGCAGAAACATGTTTGCTAACTCACTACCAAAATAAATCATATTGGCGACGAATTTAGCTACTCCGAGTAATAACGTCGCTACTTTTTGTGTATTTAGCGACGTCTATAAAAGACGTCGTTGAACGTCACTATTAGCGACGTAGAGCGACGAGTAGCGACAAGCATTATTGTTTGGAAAGCAGATGTCGCGGTCTCGTCACAAAACATCGTTGTTTTGTTTCATTTAGCGACGTTTTCCGACTCATACTTCTGTACGTCGCTGTATCTTTAGTTTACAGCGACGTTTTAGCGACGTCCTTTTTTAGACGTCGCTAAAAGTTTCATATAGGGTTCAAGTGTCGATCGACTTTTCATTTTTTTCACCCTAAATTCTTCCCGCTCTCTCGTCCCCAAATTTTTCTTCCCCTCTCGTCCCTCCGGCGTCCCCGTCCCTCCGGCGACCCTCTCCCCGCGGCGACCCCCTTCCCCGTGGCAACCCTCGTTCCTCCGGCGTCCCCCCTCCACCGATGACCCCCGTCCCTCCGCCACTCCTCCACCGTCGATTCCCCTCGTCGACGCCGATCCGACCAGTCCCCTCCGCCGCTGCTCCAGCTCCGGCGACCCCGACCCGACTCCGTCCAAGGCAGGTAAACCCTAACCCTATCTCCCTCCTCTTGACGTGCTGACACAGACACGATATGACATGCACACACGCTGACACGACACACAGACACGACACACACGACACGCACACACATAGACACGACACATACGTACAGACATACTCACACACATACGCACACACGCTGACACGACACGACACATATGACACGCACACACACAGACACGACATAGGGCAGTGAGCATGTTGGCAAGTGCCACATTGGATATGCCATGTGGCATTGCTGCAGCAACAGCAACTTGCCTTGGCAAGGCTTGCATTGGCTCGGGCTACAAGCCACATGGGCAGGGGTTAGAGAAGTCAGAGGCTTTAGGAGATAGGGGAATCCCATTTGGGAGCTCGAGTACAGGCAAATGCCTGAGTAAAGTGTGTATGTGTCGAGTGTGAGTGTGAGCAGTGGTATCAGTTGGTATTAGTATAGTATCTTGGGAAGATGAGAGTGCCTATTTGAGTTAGTGTTGGTACTAGCGAGTGAATGCAGTTTAGGATCAATTAGGATATTTAGAAGTGAATGCGAGTATCCTATCTAAGAGTGTTAGTGTATGTGATTATCAGTATGTGTCAGATCTTAGTATTCCTAAGTAAGAGTGGGTATATGTGAGTGAGTGTCATTAAAGTGTTAGAGAGTTAGTTCAGTCCTAGTACCTCGAGTGTATAGAGTATCCTAGAAGTGTAGGTATGATTGGTACAGTGTTTTGAGTCATTCTCTAGAAATTAAATTTACTTATGCCAAGCCTTTTGGGCCTATCAGTGTTATAGATTTTTTGCGAAAATCTAGTATAACGCTGATTCCCTCAAAAGGCTTGCATAAGTAAGAGTTTATAGAGTGAGTATACTAGTAGTATATCGTAGTATCCAAGAGTGTATAGAGTGAGCTTCCCTACTTCCTTTCTTCTCATTCGGGTCATTGAGTCGACTATTCCACATCATAGGATATCTACCTCAACATCACTATAGAGAAGTGTAGAAATATTAATATTAACCAAGGTTCACTGTATCGATTTTGATATCGGTATCGTTATCGGTATCATTTACAGTTGATATCATGAATCTCATAGCTTCCACTATCAGAGCACAATGTAGAGCCAAACATGAAGGGGAGTGTAGAAGCATGGAAAATATGGAGTTTATGCGGATCATCATTCCATGCGGCCCAGCAAAACTAAGCCGCAGAAGCAGTGCTCATGAAGACTCAATGCGGTCAAGCAAAACTAAGCCGCAGAAGCAGTGCTCATGAAAACTCCATGCGGCCAAGCAAAACTAAGCCGCAAAAGCAGTGCTCATGAAGACTCCATGCGGCCAAGCAAAACTAAGCCGCAGAAATAGTACTCATAAAGATTCCATGAGGCCAAACGAAACTAAGCCGCAGAAGCAGTGCCCCTGGAGACCTCATGCGGCTAACACAACTCAAGCCGCAGAAGCGAGGCTCTCGAAAGTCCCATGTGGCTAAGGGGACTCGAGCCGTAGAGGGAAGGTTCCCATAGATCCCATGCGGCCAAGTGAGCCCAGCCGCAGAAACAAGGTTCTCAAAGATCTCATGCGACCAAACAGAGCAGAGCCGCAGAAGCAACGTCCCTAAAGCCACTATGCAGCCAAAATGAGTCAGACTCTACTTTGTGGAAGGGACACATGACAATTTGACCAAGTCTCAACCACCCAGATTCGCTACAACAAAAGCTCAACAACCACCCACCAGCTGGCAGCCCAAGATCGAGTCTTTATGTGCTTTACAGACACGTGGCCACGTGGCCCTTTATGCGGCCCAAAATCTGCTATTGCAGAAATCACTATAAATAGTAGGGTGCCACACCCCTGCAAAAGGTTGGCAATCAAAGGCTGACAAACACTACAAAAAAAGTGTCTTTCTGGGACGCCAAAAATCCGTCTTAAAAAGACCCAAATCAGTCCTAAATTGTAATTTGGGACGAATTTTAGGACGGTAAGTGACAGTGCTATTAGGGTGGCGTGGCAAAAAGTTTTAGGACGAAAAATACCGTCCTAATTTGATTTTAGGGTCGAAAAATCTAACCGTACCAAAAGAGTTTGAATTATTACATGTTTACGACGGTTTACTAAACTGTCCCAAAATAAAAGAGTTTGTGACGAATATCATCCGTCCTAGAAATATTTACCAGCGTCACAAAATGATATCATTTATATCTAGGACAATTACATAACCGTCCCAAAAGTAATACTTATGAAATTATCGTTTGTATCTTCCAGCTATAAAACATACCATTTAAATACACACATAACATAATTCATATGATCATTGTCCTCAGATGTATCTCCAGGTGTCGGAGCTCCAATACAAAAGAAAAAAGCTTAACAACATCAAGAATTCTTTACCATTAAGTAGAAGACAACAAAATCCATACATAACTATATATGTTCAATTGATAAACAACGAAAAAGCTTAACAGTAAGCATCCTTTACCATCAATTCCAAAATAAATTCAAAACACAATATCACCCACACCATCAGTTACAAAGAACCCCTTGTCTCCACCATTACAAAATGAACTCATTGTCTCCCACCATTACAAAATGGACCCATTTTCTCTACCATTACGTATATACAAAATTCTGAACCCAAAACATTAAGCACTACACTATGTTTTTGAACATTCAAGTATATCCAACATGAACCCAAAAAAATGAACCCAAATTTTTTTCCCATCACAAGATAGTCGCCCATCATTTTAGCATATCCAGAATGCTTTTGAAGGACCTGCAAATGAAATAAGATATGCCAATATATTAGCAACCTGCTAACTGTATATAAACCACCAGAAAAGAAAGGCAAGTTCTTCCAAACTGTACAGACTAGACTACATTAGTTTGTGAATGTTTAAAACAGAACAAAAGGATCAATCCATCTGTACAAACCTGCTAACAGTTCTTCCAAACTGTACAGACCTGCTTACAAAAAAATGGAAACTACAAATAACAAGCTTCAGTCCAAAAATTGGGAAGCTTCAAGTCCAAAAATGGGAACTACAAGTAACAAGCTTGTTACTGTACAGAAAAACTAATGTACAGTAATAAGCTTCAAGTGACAAAGGAAGCTTCAAATGAAAAAGGAAGCTTTAATTGAAGGGAAAAATTGGGAAACAAAACTCTTTTGTAGCTTAAACTTTAAGTTCCGATACCGATACCGACACGAGACTATGCAAAATTCAGTCCAAAAAATCATAGTCCATAAGATCTTATGGAAAAAATCATAGGTCGGCATAGACATCGAAGACTAAATATATACATATGCATCGTAATAATATCATCCTAAGACAAAAAGTTTAAATCAGCTAGCCTTCATGTCGAACACATGTTGTGCATGAAATTAAAGGATTCTTATACCGAATAAAACAACAATCTACATTTTGCCATAATAAGAAACAAGCTAGAATATCTACTCTGTTGTTCATCTCTAAGTTATAGTAGTTCCTATATAGAATACTAAGGACAAGAACTACATCCTACATGTATTATGTTTTTCTTTACATCTTAGTAGGTCTGGCCATATTGCTAGCATCACAAATTCAGAAACTTCAAGGATAATGAAACTACCATAAAAATTGCAATCTGTGTAGATGACCCAATAGCAACCCCCAATGCTATATCCTGCAGTGAAAAGAAAATAACAAATTCATCAACCGAAGATAGTAAAATTATATAGATCAAAAAAGATCCTACAAACACTTACAAGAAAAATTTATAAGTAAAACAAAATATGTACTAAAAGAATGACAGGTTTAAGGGATGGAATCCTACATTTTAGATGAGCTTCAATAAGAAGAAAATGGAATCCTACATTTTAGATTGGCATTGCGTATAGAGTTGTCCCCAAAATTTGGGATAGGGGCTCTGTTGTTGTATTATGTGTAGGGTTGTCAGGTTCGGTCCCAATTTATGCAAAACTCAATCCCTAGATAGTTAATCGTACACAATGCCAAACCAGATAAGGAATAAATGATCCGAACCCGATCCTAACCTGATAAAGAAATTGGATTCGGGTAATCATTTGGTATTCATTGGCAAAGTACTTACATACTTCTTTTACATATACATGAAATTTTTTGGAATACATATAGTTATATGATCAAATGAATATAGTTATATTGAGTATCAAAGGGGATGCAAGTATTGATTAGGTGATACCAATTGGTGTCATGGACAGTGTCAGGAAGGGTCTATATGAGGAAACTGGGGTTAGATTGGTGTGTACCTAGAGTGCAGCTAACTTCTTGCTCGAGAATGCAGCAGCCTGCAGTAACATTTGAACGGCCTTGCACTGCATGATACTGCTAGTGTGCAGCAATTTTCCTGGAGTTTCCTGTATAGTGTCGCAGAAATTTGCAATGTCTGTAGGGTCAATTTTGGTATCAGAAATACCAACAAACCTGTGAGAATTATGTGCATCAAGTGGCCATATGTGAGTATACTATGCACTAAAATCTGTGTGATGAGGGTGTTCAATGATTTGACTGGTTGAGATTGCAGGCCATGTTGCATACCTGGTCCTAGATGCAAGATAACTAAATATTAGATATATGGTTGCTTCATGATCTACTGCCTTTAAGAGTATTAGGCCTTCCATAAGAGAAACACTTATTTTTTGAATACATGGCTTCCTTTTATTGCCGAAACTTATTGTTTCCTGTTGTAATGACTCCTAAAGGATGTAGGTAGCCCATTCTACTTGTTTGCAATAGCCCATAGCAACTTTAGATTGCTATAAAATAGTTTGATCCAAGGATAAACTCTGGTGACGAATTTATTCCACTTCTATTCAAAATCTCCAATCACAGGAACTGAGCCATCACAGGAATAATCAAAATTCCAAGCAAATGAGGGCACAAATTTATATAAAATATGACAGGCAAATTTTTTTTTAATAATTAAAGACAGGGCAATCAACTGTAAGACCAGTGAAGAAAGGCACTCTACACTCGATGTATATCACCAACCTGATTCTGTTATGTGTTTGTGATGCAAGTTAAATGGAAGTAAACTATATGCACATTTAATTGAGCATACAATTTTGTATAAGACTAAAAGATCCATTTTTCCAGTCTCAGCCACTTTGATATTGTTCATCGTCTAAAATATAGTAAATGTATGAAACAACCAAGTTAGATTTCAATCCTCAATATACTAAGCTAATATATGAATGATGGCTAAAATAACATCACATAATGTACGATTTAATAATCAAACTGACCTGTCCAAGAAGAAGACTGCATACATCAGACCCAAGAGAGAACTCCTGGGAAGTAACAAACATAGCACATTACAAGTCAAAGTGAATGTTTTTAAGAGTACTTACGCCGCAAGTTGACATTCTCATCTACTAAATTCTTTTTCACCCTCTTCAAAGCCAAGAGATCCTGGATTAATGAACATTATCGAGTGACAACTAAGAGGAGAAAATAAAATAAGATGTCCATATATTTAAGCATGCAAAATAGAACACTACAAACAAACTTGTTTTGAAGATACGTAATCTTTCTATGGGGTGTTAAATCTGGAATTTAGACTTCCTAAACCCCATCATAAACTCCCAATAATGTATAATAATGAATACAAAATTAAAACTCATATAAACATGCAAAATAGAAATAAGATACCTAAACAATGAATACCCAGACTTCCTAACTCTCTAGATTGTATATGCATGAAACCCATATAAGAATGATACCTAAACTTTCTATTAAGAAAAACCAAAGTGAAGGAGTTGCAATGTTTGGAGTAGCTGCATATTTTGAGTTTACTATGGGGTTTCCAATATCCTTGTGATATCCTGATTTGTAAATTTGTAATATATGAGTACAAGTTAGGTGTCGTATTGGAGCTTGATCTGGACATATAAGCTGCTTGCATATTTTATATATGCATGATTTTCTAGTAACATTAATAAATTTACCAAAAGAAACTAATTACATAATAGCAAATTAAAATTAGCCTACCAAATTAAGCTGCAAAGGCCTTAACATTGAATAAAATTAATAAAGTAACACATTATTCATTTTAAACATGATAAATGACCATTCAGAGAACAACATAACACCACAAGAGGAACACAAGTTCTGATTGTCAAAACACACGCATACCACCTAATCTTAACAAAAGTGAGAAATTTGCAACTCATGAATATAAAAAGGACTAAAACCAAGGATTTCCCTAGTGCCAAAATTAGGACTCATGGAAACAGCAATTTGGGTAAAATATGGTCAGGGTTTTCCAAATTCCGTTAAGTACAACAATAGGTACAAATTTCACAAATTTTGAAATAGTTTTTTACCATTCCACTAAGTACATCCACTCATATATGAAATAGTCTTTTCATTTCTAGTGATAAATACTGTCATTGTTTCTATGAAACTTTTTTGATGCACAAATCAATGAGATGTGCCATTTCTCTGATTCTCTTAATTTTAGTATTTTAAAACTGCTTATCAAACTTTCTTCATGGATTTGCCTCAACAACAAAGGAAACAGGAAAAGTTCTTGAAACTGCAAGTAATACCATGGATCATTGTTGTAGTTGCAAGTATTCATGATATTATTATCTCTAAGATCATGAATACTGATTGTTCTTTCATTTACCAATTATGTTTATGTTCCTGATTCCTGCTAGAACTAACATCACGTCTTCGTACAGTAATGCGACATGAAATCTAATAAATTGTCAGCTCTAGCAATTGCAAAAAATAACTTGCATAAAGAAAGGACCATTCAAATAACAGTATACTATGAAATGCACTGATAATTGAAATAAATTACCAGAAAAGAATGAAGTGTATATTACTTTCGCAACTACTTGTCATCACAAAGGTTACTTGAGCTACAATTTTAAAATGATCAACAGCCGGATGGTTTTTCTATTAATTTTTGACTGTTATATGAAGATAAAGAGAAATGAATTTTTTAACTAAATTTAATTCTTTCTCAAATCTCCCATCTATTAACCTTTTTTTGTTTTCGGTTTAGGCAAAGACATTAAAGAGAATATGCTTATATTTATTTTCAACTCTAATGATAAGTTTGACAACTTGTTAACATGTTTCCTTTGTTTCATTTATAAGCTTTGCAATCTGATTTTTCTTTCCTATTAACTTTCTTTGTTCTTGATGGAAATTATAGGTACATGTGCATAATAATGGTACCATAGACTATGGCGAGTTGATAGCCGCCATATTACATCAGAATAAAAATAGAGAAGGAGGACCACCTTTTTGCAGACTTCTCATACTTTGACAAAATGGTGGTTACATCACTCAAGATGAGCTGCAACTGGCTTACGAGGAGTTTGTCATATAAGATGCACAACTGGATGAAATGATTAGTGAAGTCGATCAAGATAATGTACCTTCTTCTTTTTTTCCTTCACAGATATTATCAATCAGTGTTGGAGAAGCAATCAGGGTATACAATTAGTGACGACTTCTTCATTTTCCTACAAGATGGGCTCATAGATTACAATGAGTTTGTTACAATGATGCAAAAAGGAAATGCTTTCTTGGCCAAGAAAGGACAACAGAACACCGTGGGTGTTGGTTTTAGGGAGGCTCTAAACCTTGGTTTAAAATATTGTGAAACAAATCTGTATCATGTCCATATTTTTGACGATCATAGATTTAAAAATGTTGTGGAACATTTCAGACAAAAAACCAAAATATATGTATCATGTCCATATTCTTGACGATGTTCTTCATATTGTTAAATATTTATAGCTCATTTGTTTGATATACATAATATAAATTACAATAATAATAAAAATAAAGGAGAAATAAAAAAGCTAACCTCACGATAGTTTCGAAGCTTAGATCATGGTATGGTTTGTGGTTGTGTTTGCTTTGGTTGCTGCAGTTGCGTCTGCTTTGGTAGATGCAGTTGTCTTTTTGATTGAACCTCTGATTGAAAATGTGCTGAGTGATGCTATATTGGTGGTGATGTGATCGGTTGAAAATTGACGTCATCAGGAATCTAACATCAAACATATAACTGTATTACAAAAAGTTACATGCAATCCATAAAACAAGTTTTGCTCATAAATATCTAATTAACAAATTCTAACCTGTATCGTGCCTCTCGTGGAGATTAGGAAAAGTACCCATATCAAACATATGACTCTCTAGTAAATTTTGCATTTGGGCTTCCATTCGATCATTCATCCGAGATTCCACAGCAGATTACTTTTTTGCATCTGGAGGTGGTCAATTCAATGGGGGGTTAAAGCATGACAGTGTTGGCACCTACTTGCTCACGTTGCTCGGTAATGGTAGGCATAGCTCCTCTATTATTTTGGTTGTGTCTACTTGTCATGGTATTCTGCAAAAATAATAATTCAGTATTGTCATAACAGAACAACACATTATTCAGTGATATAAACTTCAGTATAATAATTGAGAACTAGGAGAACAAAAGCAAGTATGTGAAATGTAGCTTTAGCAAAAGCTTAAGAAATGTTTCCAGTCAGTGAAGATTTTTCTGGAAGTTATATCCAGGAGGTAGAAGCATTTCTTAAATAGTATTTTGATTTGAAACTGATCCGTTCCTTTTGTGGGCTCAATATCTTGGACCATTTGTTAGGTGTCCTTTATGGGCAACTTAACCATAAAGAGAAGTATACAGAGAAGGTTTGTCACAATAAATGTTTAGACATGAGCACATAACTTCTAAAGTCATTACTTCATTTACTTCCATAATTTAGTCTAAGCTTAAAATTCAGTTTATATTACTGAAACACAACTTATCAAGTCATTACTTCATTTACTTCAACTCTACTCAATTCAAGGCACCACATCCTCTTTCTACTAAAGCAGTATAAGATGAAAAAAAGAATTCAACTACCAAAAAGTTCTGAAACCAATCAACTATATAGTATTACTTTACTAATATGCCAATAAAAGGCTATAAAAATGACATAAAATCGTAGGAGAATGATAAATGGCATCTACAAACAGGCTCCACAAAAAAAAAATGAAGGAAAGTTTTTTACAAACAATAATCTAGAGCATTCAACAACTTGGTCATAATATCTGATGGTGCAGCCATAACAAGAAGCCTCAAGAAGTGATGACTGCACATTAGACATCTGATGGTGCAACCATGTATAACAAGAATCCCCAACAATATCTGATAGTGTGGACAAACAGACATGAACAAAGAATAAGACAACAAATGTATGCAATCAAAATTTTATTAACTGTGGTAGGTGCGATAATATCATAGATGGTTGTTTCGTACATAACCATGGGGGAAAATTATATGGTTTTAAAATTACTGGCCATGTGCTATGCTCCTAAATGTGTTAACCCGTCACTATATAACCTAAGCTTGACATTTCGTGGGTCCTCGACAAAATTTGGATATTTCTCATCAAAATTTTCCATGTAAGAGAATGAAAGGTTGACAATGAAGGATGTGAAGTAAAATATTTATAGTAGATGTGACATGTTGGTGACTAATTGTAACAACAGGAGGAAAATGAAGAATTTACAGATTGGTTATTTGATGGTAAAAAACAAAGTTTTAGATAGAGAGAAGTAGCTATGTCTATTATGCATGTTTACGGTTCATCCTAAGCAATGCAAAGTTTTCGAAAGATCAAAACTTTAAAAGAAAATTAGAAGAAAGGTGACTCTAATTTAGTCTTATTTTAAAAGAAAAATGAACCCATATATATAATCTTGATTTCCTTAAAACCAATCCTAATTTCCTTGATAGGTTCCATATACAAGGTTAGAGTTTTCAAGTTTGTTGTGATTTGGGATTTTATGTGCACAAATTGAACTAACCTAAGTCTGTGGTGCTCATTGGACATTAGGGCACAATCAATCTCCGAACTTCAATTCGTCAACTCTTGAAGATCCAGTTCAAATTGCCGATTCAGTTCAATTCTTGAACCTAAGCATGTGGTGATCATTGGACATTCGTGCATCTACTTTGCTTTCCATGCTATTTTTACTTCAAGAACTTCCTTGCCCATGTAAAGTCATCTACTTATTTTTTAGTACTTTCATCATAAAAATGTGAAAGAAAATTAGGTGTCTAGATTAATGTAAAGCATGTAAATTATTGGCAAGCAAACATAATTTGACATGGCAAAAGTGATTTCAATGTGATGTTTTTCTTTCAATAAAACTTGGTTGTATAATTTCAAGTTGAATTAGGGTTGTTTGGTATTATGAATTGCAATCCCAGACTTGATAGCATCAATCATGAAGCAGAGAAACATAGACTAACATTACCTATTAAATGTGTTTGATTGGCATTCTGCAATTCATCGTGTACCAATTCCTTCCATGTTTTCTTAGTTTTATTGACGATACAATTGAAATTAATTTTAAGAGGTGACGTGACAGATGTCACGGATTAGTTCATATTTTTATTTGCATACATGTGGACTATAGTCTAGGGATTCAAAATTTATGCAATCAAAATTTTATTAAATTTTCGATATTGTGGATTTTTAATTTCCAGAATTTTAGTTCAAAGTAGTCAAACATGCTCTAATTGTTGGGGTTTTGGCTTATATTGGCCAACCCTAACAAGAATGAGCCTTGGTCCTAGTCCAATTATGACTCATATTAAGTTTCCAATATGAAAACTTAGGTCATGATTACTTAGGATTGGCCACAAGTACGAGGCCGATTGATAGAGGGGACAATCATTATTGGGCACTCTTCAGACTAGGCCTCATGCACCCTACTAGACTGATCGACGTCATAATATGGATTATTTACCATTACCAAGCTGAGGTTTTATTGAGACACCTCCATAAGGGATTCCTCTAACCATCTACATTGGTGTATTCTACACCGGTTGGCTTCGACGATGAACCATATAGAAAATTTCCAATAAATTTTCCACCCAGTAAAAGGTGTGGATGAGAAATCCAGTGAAACTTTGTCACTGAAGGAAGTCCTCAAGGACGACATAAGAATAACATACTACTGACAACATCTAAATAAGTCCAAAGAGCCATAAGGTAAGCTTAATTTTTAAGCCCTATAAGATCCTTTTTGACAATAATGCACGAGAAGGAAAAATGTACGAGTTAGTTATGAGTCATTTAAGAAGGGAAAAGGTTCACAAAATTGAAATATGGAACATTGTATGTCCTAATTCTATAGATATATACTATCTCGGTATCTCCTATTTGTAGAGTTTGTCTTTACATTGTTCAGTCACAACCAATAACATTACATTGTTGACATCTACACCCCCCCCCCCCCACACACACATATGACAAATTCCAACCACTTACGAAAGATTGGAGAGTCTTCTCAAAGTTAAACATGTACTATAGCACAAGTATCCAAAAAAAATTCTATCCTTATGGTTTTTCTTTAATAGCACCTGTTGAGGGGTTGCTCGTCTCTTCTACCATTTGTACATATTTCAAATAATCTCTTCCTACTTATCTACTATGTAATACAACTTGTTGAACTTTTGGAAGTTCCACAAGTCTATGAAGATTACTTCTGACACTATGATGAACTTGCTATAAAATTGACAACTAATAATATCCCTAAGCAAAAAGATTCTATTGAAAGAGGAAATAAATGTATGGGCAACAAGTGATTAAAAAAACATAGGAATAGCTCTTTATAAGCACAATTAGACATAATGAAAAAGCCATTTGTTTGGGGAAATTGGAATCAAACAAAAAAACCCTTCATGTAACACAAAAATAATAGGCAACAAGTAATCAAATTCAGTAAAATGTCAATAAATAATCACATATGAAAGGAAAATCCATAGGTGATGCCTTTATTCACTTCAAATTCTACAAGCACAACTTTGGGGCCGTCGGCTACGATTTGGGGCCACCGTCTAGAGCTTGGGGCCGTTGGCAAGAATATGGGGGTTTAGGAGGGAAACAAAAAGGGAGATAAAATATTAGAGGGAAACAAATTAGCAAACCAAAATCCCCTTTCCTATTCAAAATCTAGACCAAATGAACATCAGATCGATCCGATTGAAAAAATATAAGAAGAAGAAGAAGAAGAACAACAACTTCTTACCTAGTGGCCATTCTTACGAGGGAGAGGTGGTTGGAGTGGTGGCGCCGATGAGATGAGGGCGGTGGTGGCGGAAGCCTGGCTCGGGGTCGGAGTGGCGATAAGGGGAAGAGAGAGAGGGTTTGGAGCACCGTTGAAAGGTCGAAGAGAGAGAGAGAGCAAAGGTCGGAGAGTAGCAGCCATAGTTTTTGATCGGAGAGAGAGATATTTAGGTTGGTTTTGATCAAATGGTGAATAAGTTGTGAATGATTTTGGGATGGACGGTCTGGATTAATCCATCCGATCGAACGGTTACGATGGGAACACGTGGAGGTAAACTTTCCCCCCATAACTTTGGCAATTAGCCGCCAAATGTGTGGTATTCCCGTCGTCCTATTTGGGACGGAAATAAGTATTATTTGGAACAGAACTTTCCATTAGTCCCAAATAATGATCCATTTTCACAATCTGTCCCAAAAAAATGCAACTGTTTGTTACTAAAAATATAGCCGTCCCTACAATTATACTTTTAGGACTTTTTAGACTAGTGTTCCTTATAGTGTCGTCCCAAAAAGACACTTTTTTTGTAGTGAAATTTCTTCGCGAGCAAAGACTGTGTCTGATAGTCCAAGGAGTAAGGCAGAGTTGCTACACTTTCCCGAGCATCCATCGTCACACCCCAGAATAAAAAACTAAACAATTGTACTTAGATTGTTTCCTATGGTTTCTTTCTAGGCTTTCTTTTGTACAAGCGAGTTTGCAATCAAGTTTAATTTCTCTGTAATTTTTGTTCTTGATATTTAATGGCAAACACGATGGCGACTCTGCTGGGGACTTCCTTCTCCTCTGATGAGAAGTTGGTGACGCAATCCGATGCGTCGAAGCTCGGCTCTACAAAGCAAATGCTCATGGTTCGTTTTGACCAACGAGCATTCGAAGAAATGCTCTCTGAAGGGAGTGCCAGCCCGTCGCAGAAGCGAGCCAACCCAAAGAGATCCCGCAGGACGTTGAAGCGCAAAACTGTTGCCCCCGACCAGGTTCTCGAAGAAGCTCCTTCTGCAGCCCAAGACGGTGATCAAATCTCTCCTGCGACCTTGCTTTCGACCGCAGAGAACCCTACTGTCCCCAAATCCAGCAAAGAAAAACAATACGATGCTGAGCTTTTGGGGGCACAAGAGAAATCCATGCGGACGAGGAAGAGGCCGCATAAGAGAGATGGCCCATGCGGCAGCCAACTCTGGTCGCAAGCAGATGGCCCATACGGCAGCCAACTCTGGCCGCAGGCAGATGGACCATGCGACAGCCAACTCTGGCCGCAGGCAGATGGCCCATGCGGCAGCCAATCCTGGCCGCAGACAGGGTGTCTCATGCGGCACTGTCAGAAGCTCTGTATTCAACCGTCTCTCATATGGGCCCGACCCCATGCGGTCCATTGAGAATGTGGAATATGCCAATCTGGACACTTTTTACTATGCGCCTTCGGGTGCTAAGTCGAAAAAGTCTAGGGCAGTGCGGGCCCAACAAGTCCAGTCAACTGTCCAAGCTGCTGACCATCAGCGGGCACCGTAAACTATTATACGGGATCCTAATGGAAAGTTGTACAGAACCACCCACGTCCAGTCCCCCAGGGCTAACAGACATGGTGGGTCTCAAAAGTCTCCCTCCAACGATCGAGAGCAAGTGCTTTTACTAGCCTTGGATCAGGGAGCAAACATGATACCTACGTACCCGTGTGCTCGGGATACCCGAGTCCACAAATTGGATACAAAGGTAGATCAGTCTGCTATCGACTTGCGAGATGTGATTACTCACAAACACAAGGAGAAAGCAGCAACCTTGGCATGTGATGACCCCTTTTTGGGACGTCGTTGCACCCAGGTCATCATCAACTGCTGCTGCGACAAGTCGGCAGCACCTAAAGATCGTCAGTCCGTTTTCCAACGACTGCACCAGCCAGCACCTGTCTGACAACCACTTGAGAAACATGTACAAATTTCGGAAGACGAGGAATTTTCTTTCGCCTCCTGTAATTCAACTCAGATGGTTCTTCCCGACAAGGGAGGAAAGAAGACAGGCTCTTCCAGCCCGGCAATCTCAGCCAGCACTGCAAGGAAACTCTCATCTGGAGGATTGCCGCCGACAGCCACTGTAACTCCACCACTCAAAATTTTAATAATACTTCATATAAACTCCTTAAATCATTTTTCTTGATTTTATTTCTTTACTTATTTTTTTTTCTTTCTTTCTCAGCCCTTTTTAGTTGGGCCTCTTCTCAAACCCATTTGAAGGGTGGGCTGCCCAGTTAACCAGTGGGCAACTTATAAAGCCCACTCATAAAGCCCATGACAAATGGCTAGTAAGTGGCATCTATTTCATTTGAGAGCTCAGTGTCTCCTTCTCCATTTGTGTTGACAGCAGAGCCATGTGCTCTGTAACAACTTTTTAATTCTTTTGAGTTTTCCTCCAATTTTTCTTCCCATGCCACTAAGTAATGGCCTAACAGCCTATTTAATGGGCCACCTCCTTCTTCTTTATTCCTTAGTAATTTCTGGAGAACAGAGATGTCACTTTCCATTCCCAGAATACGTATTTTTAGAATGCATGTACTGTTTAAATATAAATATTTTATATTTATCATGTATTGCTCTGTATTTAAATCTTTTTAATTTCATGTTAATTAATTTTCTGCAATTTCATTTCTGTACTTTACTTTCTGCTTTTATAATCTGCTTTAGCTTTGCTATGGGTTCGGCTCAGATTGGTTTAATTTTGTTGGTTCATCATGAACCGAAATAAACCCGCACCTACCACCACCCCATTTAAAGCCCCAAACCCTTTCTCTCTCTTCATTACTCTTCTTCTTCCTCATAACTCTCCCACCAACCTAGAAGAGATAGGTAAGTGCCAACTTACTTCTTGATGGATCTCCATTTTTGTTATTCCATTGTCTTCCTCTCAATATTCTAAGACACTTTAGTGCTTGGCATTTTTAATTTCTATGACTAAATTCTTCTTGATCTAAGTTTATAGTATTTTCGGATTTCTTAGGTTTTGATCTATCTAACATTGTTATTTTTAAGTTTTGCTGGTTTCATGTTGTAGAGAATTTCGTTCTATCCCGTTTTGACCTATGGAAGTCCAAATTTGGACTTAGGTGAAGGTTTTATGGAGCTTGGAAGCCAAGGGTTCCATGACCATCCTTCTCAGGTTTTCTGAGAAGATGGATCTCTCATTTCTCAACCGTATGGATTATTTATTTCCCAATCTTATTTCACAGCCGCATGAGAATCTCATTTCTCAGCCGCATTGATTAATTATTTCCCAATCTCATTTCTCAGCCGCATGTATTATTTATTTCCCAATCTCATTTCACAGCCGCATGAGAATCTCATTTCTTAGCCCTATTGATTAATTATTTCTCAATCTCATTTCTCAGCCGCATGGATTAATTATTTCCTAATCTCATTTCTCAGCCGCATGGATTATTTATTTCCCAATCTCATTTCACAGCCGCATGAGAATCTCATTTCTCAGCCGCATGGATTAATTATTTTCTAATCTCATTTCTCAGCCGCATGGATTATTTATTTCTCAATCTCATTTCATAGCCGCATGAAAAACTCATTTCTCAGCCGCATGGATTAATTATTTCCCAATCTCATTTCTCAGCCGCATGGATTATTTATTTTCCAATCTCATTTCACAGCCGCATGAGAATCTCATTTATCAGCCGTATGGATTAATTATTTTCCAATCTCATTTCTCAGCCGCATGGATTATTTATTTCCCAAACTCATTTCACAGCCGCATGAGAATCTCATTTCTCAGCCGCATGGATTAATTATTTCCCAATCTCATTTCTCAGCCGCATAGATTATTTATTTCCCAATCTCATTTCACAGCCGCATGAGAATCTCATTTCTCAGCCGCATGGATTAATTATTTCCCAATCTCATTTCTCAGCCGCATAGATTATTTATTTCCCAATCTCATTTCACAGCCGCATGAGAATCTCATTTCTCAGCCGCATGGATTAATTATTTTCTAATCTTATTTCTCAGCCGCATAGATTATTTATTTCCCAATCTCATTTCACAGCCGCATGAGATTTTTATTTTCCAACCGCATGAGATGGATTTTATTTCCCGAATTTGGCATTAATTAACATTGATTGTTATCTTAATTTATAATTGACATGCGTTCCTAGTTGGAACTAAGAGACTGGCTAGTCGTCTTATTGAATTGAATAGAATAAGACACGTTCATATCAACTATGAACTATTGAAATCGATTGGCCAATCCCGAATATTGGCATATAAATACATACAGGCTACAATTTATTTATTTATTTTACGAAAGCAGCATGTGTACTTTATGGTCAAGACATGATTATTCCGTGGTTAGTTTTAATTGTTGTATTACGCTATGTGAGACCTACAACCTAACCGCACGGGTACCGTTGTAGAGCTGGGCATATCGTACTTGTACGGAAGTACTCATTCTGAATGACCATGACCCACGGCATGGGATTTCACTTAACATAGAGGCTACTAAGTTAAATAAAATAATGATTGCATGGAGAGAATAGATTCTCGAGTTCTTACATGGCAACCCTCTTTGGGACTATTAGTGCCCAACAGGCCGGCTGGTTCCCACAGATACTGCAAATCTGCCACACGGGCAGGGAGCGGTATCTGCTTATATTATTGTATATTATATATTGATGACGGACGTCCCGCAGGGACTCGTCTAATTCATGATTGGCGCAATTGATTGATTGGATAGACTAGCCTTTCTTGCCCATAGTAAGAACTGAGAAATCCTTATTGCATAATTCCAGGATAACTTGGGACTCACAGTAGTAAGCCGTAGGAGTTGGATGGCCGTTTAAGTTAATTTGTTTGTGTACTGTACCTACTATGTTACCTAACTGAGATGATCAGAGCATCAGGACATGACGGGTCAACTTCTGTCCTTGTTTGGTTGGGAAGTTGGTTCGAAGTGTCGTGATGTTACGTGAATCCCAGTAGCAAGAAGAGATCTATTATTATATTCGCTTATTCACTGGTTTAAATTTCTCATATCGTGCTTTCTTGCGGTACTTGCTATTAGAGGTCTAACCTCTCTGGTTTTGCATGGCCAGATTTAGAGCCGGTCCCCGAGGACTCAGCTTACTTCTACCTCCAAGATGGTCAATACTAGAGGAATGATCGCAGGAGGACTCGAGTGGGTTCCTTACTTTTCCGCTCGTTTTGTTAATTACTTTACATTTTGCGGCTTGGCACCGACATGTTAGTCGGATTGTCTTGTACTTATTTTTACATAATTGTAATTAAGTCAGACTGCAGCTGATAACAATTGTGCATATGTTGCTATATCATCTCGCTATGTTTTGTAAAGCCAGATCTCAAGAACATTTTGACTAAGCGTTTGGGACGCCTTATTGCTTATTCTTAAATGTTCTCTGTTATTGCTTCTTATTTGAATGATTGAGACAATAGATGTGAAGTGACCATAGCGAGACTTTCATGTAGTATGCACCCCCTTGTCTTTTAGACAGCATTGATCGTATTATACAGTATTCATCTACCCGTAATACGTAGCTGGCTGAGTCATTCCCCCGCTCTCCAGTATTCTGGTTCTGGGGCGTGACAAGGTTTTAGTGGTGGCCCATGCAGGTCTGGTTTCAGACTTGTGGGGTGTTTTAATTTATAGGATGTCTCAATCACACATGTTTTCCCTTGATCTCATGATTCGTTACTCTCGACTCTAGCTTGACATTCCGGTATCCTTTGGCTTCATTGATCTTTCCAGTCCGATCGTTTGATTGTTCTCTTGTCCCTTTTCTTAGGGGCACCTCGTCCGCATCTGTCAGGACTGGGCAACAACAACAAGGGGAACACGGACAACCTGACCATGTTGGTCAGCAACAAGGGCCGGTACTAACTCAAGAGACCATCCAAGAAGAAGTAATAGTGGAAGCAGCAGCTGGACCGCAGTATCCGGATGTTCCACCACCACCAATAGTTCTACCTACCCCTGTGGAAGTAGACACACCAGCCCTTCTGGAGATCATGAGGGGAATGATGGCTACTCAGCAACATCAAATGTTGGCCCAACAACGCATGCACGCTCAGTTACAAGAGCAGAATGTGTTGCTCAACCAAGGATTGCAGACGGCTCTGAAAAGAGGAGTGAGAACAGATTCAGGAGCGTCAGCCAGGTTTTGCAAGTATAACCCCCGCCATTTCGAAGGCACGGAGGATGCCATCTCAGCAGATGCATGGCTTAAGAATATTGAGGCCATTTTGACAGCCGCTAAGGTGCCGGCAGAAGAACGTATGGATCAGGTGAAGTTGTTACTTCAGGATCTCGCACGTGATTGGTGGGAATCAGAGGAGGTAGGCATCAGACGTCCTGTGGCTTGGGACGATTTTACAGCAAGATTCAAGACAAAGTACTATGGAGTTGTGGCACAGTTTGAGCTACAACAGAAGTTTATCAACCTCAGGCAGGCCGGCAAGACGGTAGATGCTTATGCAGCGGAGTTCTGCAGATTGAGTAGGTTCGCCCCAGAGATGGTAGCAACAGAGAGCCAGAGGGCTATGAGGTTCCAGCAAGGGTTTCATCTTGAGCTCTTGCAATTGATAGAGGGGCACAATTACCAGACTTTTGATGAAGTATTGACGGCAACTCGAAGGCATGAGATAACCGTTCAGAGGATTACGGCAAGGACTGGAGGTCAGAAGAGATCCCACAGTCAGATTAAAGGAGGAGGGGGAGCAGCGCCCCGAGCAACAGCACCGTCCTCTGGCATTCGCATTCACGATGTAGCAGTGCGAGGGCTAGCACCACCAGTCAGGCAGCAGCAACAACAACAGAGGAAGAACCAGCAACCCCCAGCGGGCTGCACTTATTGTGGAAAGGTAGGGCACACTAGAGATGTGTGTCGGACATTGAACGGGCAGTGTTTGATATGTGGAAACCCAGATCATCGGGTTACCACATGTCCCATGAATTCGAGGTCAGGAGGACCAGTACAACAGTTTCCTGCTCTGCCAGCACCAGGGGCAGGACAATATCGAGGATCAGCGGTAGCAGTGAGGCCGTTGGCACAGCGCCCGTTCATGACGCAAGCTCAGATATTTTGGCAGCAGGAACCGCCGATACAGCAACACCAGCATAGACCACCCCAGTACCATCGAGGCAGGGGCCAACAGCAGCACCAGGCTAGGCCGCAGCATGGAAACCAACAAGGAGGTCGAGGGCAGGCATTCACTCTGTCCTTGGAAGAGGCATTAGAATCGGGAGATGTTGTGGCAGGTAACATTCTCGTCGCCTCTTATCCCGCAGTAGCATTGTTTGATTCGGGAGCATCACACTCATTTATATCAGCACAATTTGCCACACGACTAGGAATGGAGTTCGAGGCATTGTCAGGGAGGTTAAATATACTCACTGGTAATGGGCTCGTAGAAGTTAGTAGAGTTATTCTAGCATGTAGCGTTGTAGTTTGCGGGCATTCCTTACCCGCCAGGTTGATAGAATTTCCAGTTGGAAATTTCGACGTTATCTTAGGCATGGACTAGCTGAAAGACAGTCATGCGGCAATAGATTGTCGTAGAGGGAGTGTATCTTTTGATATTCCAGGCATGAAGAGGTTCACCTTAGTCAGATCAGTGGCAACTCGACCAGAGCAGGGAATAGTGACGGCAATGGAAGAAGTTCAAGTCCCGAAGGTAGTTGAAGAGTTTCTAGACGTATTTCCTGAAGAACTTCCAGGTCTACCACCGGTTAGAGATATTGAGTTCAGTATAGAATTGGCACCTGGAACTAAACCGATATCAGATCGAGTTTATAGAATGGCGGATTCCGTGCAGGCCAAGGTATATCAGCACATAGAGGAACTGAAGGAGAAGAAGTTCATCCAAGCTAGCGTATCACCATGGACAGTACCAGTAGTACTTGTGGGGAAGAAGGATGGGTCATCCAGATTGTGTATCGATTACAGAAAGCTTAACACGGCAACAGTAAAGAACAAGTACCCACTATCCAGGATCGACGACTTGTTTGATCAGTTGAGCAGAGCTAGAGTTTTCTCCAAGATAGATCTTCGTTTAGGGTATCACCAAGTGAGGGTTCGGAAGGAGGACATTCCTAAGACAGCATTCAGGTCGAAGTATGGGCATTATGAATTCTTAGTAATGCCGTTTGGTTTGACCAATGCTCCAGCAATCTTTATGGATTTAATGAATCGTATCTTTATGCCGTACTTGGATCAATTTGTCGTTGTGTTTCTCGACGACATTCTTGTATATTCAACTAGTGAAGAGGAGCATGAAGATCACCTCCGGAAGGTGTTACAGGTTCTGAGAGAGAACCAGTTGTATGCCAAGCTCAGCAAGTGTGAGTTTTGGTCGGATCATATTTCATTTTTGGGTCATATCATATCAGGAGCTGGAGTAGCAGTGGATCCCAAGAAGGTAGAAGCAGTAGAAAGTTGGCCAGTACCCAAGACCGTAGCAGATGTGCGGAGTTTCTTGGGATTGGCAGGATATTACAGAAGGTTTGTATCAGACTTTGCGAGGCTTTCAGCACCCATGACCCGATTGACACGGAAAGATGTACCATTCGTCTGGTCGGCAGAATGCCAGGTATCATTTGAGAATTTGAAGCAGAAGTTGATATCAGTGCCTATTCTTACATTGCCAGTTGGACCCGGAGGTTTTACCGTTTATTGTGATGCATCAGGTAAAGGACTTGGATGTGTCCTCATGCAACATGGGAAGGTGATAGCGTATGCATCTAGGCAGCTTCGAGACCACGAGAAGAATTACCCGACTCATGACTTGGAGTTGGCAGCAGTAGTATTTGCTTTGAAGCTATGGAGGCATTACTTATATGGTGATCGAGTGGACATGTACATAGACCACAAAAGTCTGAAGTACATCTTTACTCAGAAGGAGCTGAACATGAGGCAGAGAAGATGGTTGGAGTTGATCAAGGATTACGACGTGGAGCTTCAGTATCATCCAGGCAAGGCTAATGTGGTAGCAGATGCTCTCAGCAGGAAAGGCGGCGCATTTATGTTGACAACACAAAAGCATATTTTAGAAGACCTTCAGGAGATGGGCATCGAGGTTATACTTCCTAGTGATGTAGGAGTTCTGTCGAGTCTACAAGTTCAATCCAACTTGGTAGACAGGATCAAGACAGCTCAGGCACAAGACCCAAGGATTCAGAAGCTTAGGGCAGAATGTGAGTCAGGACTCAGAAAAGAGATGCAGATTCATGAGGATGGTACACTTAGGTTTGGGTCACGTCTATGTGTGCCTAGTGGAGATATCAGACAGGAGGTTATGACAGAAGCTCACAGTTCTCAGTATTCTGTACACCCAGGAGGGACCAAGATGTACCAAGATATCAAGCAACACTTCTGGTGGAATGGGATGAAGAGGGAGATAGCTAGATTCATTTCCCGTTGCTTGGTATGTCAGCAAGTGAAAGCAGAGCAGCAGAGGCCAGCTGGATTATTGCAACCGCTTCCTATCCCGGAATGGAAGTGGGAACATATCACAATGGACTTTGTGACCGGTTTACCGAGATCACCAAGTGGTAAGGATGCTATTTGGGTAATCGTAGATCAGCTTACGAAGGTGGCACATTTTCTTCCTTTTAGAGTAGGTCAATCTACGGAGAA
The DNA here is from genome assembly GCA_029216955.1 of Iris pallida. Taxonomy (NCBI): domain Eukaryota; kingdom Viridiplantae; phylum Streptophyta; class Magnoliopsida; order Asparagales; family Iridaceae; genus Iris; species Iris pallida. The sequence goes on along the minus strand of JANAVB010027397.1, from coordinate 19,532,367 downwards.
GTTGGCAGAATTGTATATGCAGCAGATAGTCAGACAACATGGTGTCCCAGTTAGTATTGTGTCAGACAGAGATACCCGTTTTACATTACATTTTTTGGAAGAGCTTACATCATAGCTTGGGTACTAAGTTAAGATTTAGCACGGCATACCATCCACAGACGGACGGGCAATCAGAAAGAACAATTCAGACTTTAGAAGACATGTTGCGAGCTTGCACCCTAGATTTTGGAGGATCTTGGGAGAGCCACCTACACTTGGTCGAGTTCTCATACAACAACAGTTATCAAGCCAGTATCCAGATGGCGCCATTTGAAGCACTATATGGTAAGAAGTGTAGGTCGCCACTAGCGTGGGACGATATTGGGGAGAGAAAGATGTTAGGCCCGGAGATGATTGTTCAGACAGTGGAAGTGATTAAAGGAATTAGAGAGCGACTTCGAGTTGCGCAGGATCGACATCATCATTGGGCAGACCAGCATCGTAGGTCGCTAGAATTTTCTGTTGGAGACCACGTATTCTTGCGGATCTCACCTACCCGTGGGGTCATTAGATTTGGCATTCGCGAAAAGTTGAGTCCCCGATACGTGGGCCCGTTTGTTATCCTTGAGAGGATAGGCGATGTTGCTTATCGTTTATCCCTTCCACCTTCGTTACGAGAGGTACATGACGTGTTTCATGTATCTCAGTTGCGAAGGTATGTATCGGACCCAAGCCATATCCTTGATCATTCTGAGCTGGTTGTTGGTACCAACCTGTCTTACGAGGAACAGCCTGTGTCTATTTTGGACCGAAGAGAGAAGGTACTCAAGAACCGAACAATTAACCTTGTTCGGGTTGCTTGGGGTCATCACTCTTTAGGATAGTCAACGTGGAAACGTGAGGATGATATCCGATCACGGTATCCGTACCTGTTTGACTCGCAAGGTATATTTCCTTCTGTATACCTTGATTGTCTTAACTCCTCATGCTTGTCACCTTATGAGTAGAATTACTTAATGTTGTAGATTGTTAGATGTAGATACATTACTTGTTATTATCATTGTAGAATGATTGCTTACTCAATTGTTTATACTTAGATTAGTTTAGCTTCGATATTTCTATCATGCTTGGATCTGAAATTCCGAGGACGAAATTTTTCTAAGGAGGGTAGAGATGTCACTTCCCATTCCCAGAATACGTATTTTTAGAATGCATGTACTGTTTAAATATAAATATTTTATATTTATCATGTATTGCTCTGTATTTAAATCTCTTTAATTTCATGTTAATTAATTTCCTGCAATTTCATTTCTGTACTTTACTTTCTGCTTTTATACTCTGTTTTAGCTTTGCTATGGGTTCGGCTCAGATTGGTTTAATTTTGTTGGTTCATCATGAACCGAAATAAACCCCCACCTACCACCACCCCATTTAAAGCCCCAAACCCTTTCTCCCTCTTCATTACTCTTCTTCTTCCTCATAACTCTCCCACCAACCTAGAAGAGATAGGCAAGTGCCAACTTGCTTCTTGATGGATCTCCGTTTTTGTTGTTCCATTGTCTTCCTCTCAATATTCTAAGACACTTTAGTGGTTGGTATTTTTAATTTCTATGGCTAAATTCTTCTAGATCTAAGTTTATAGTATTTTTGGATTTCTTGGGTTTTGATCTATCTAACATTGTTATTTCCAAGTTTTGATGGTTCCATGTTGTAGAGAATTTCGTTCTACCCCGTTTTGACCTATGGAAGTCCAAATTTGGACTTACGGTGAAGGTTTTATGGAGCTTGAAAGCCAAGGGTTCCATGACCATCCTTCTCAGGTTTTCTGAGAAGATGGATCTCTCATTTCTCAGCCGCATGGATTATTTATTTCCCAATCTTATTTCACAGCCGCATGAGAATCTTATTTCTCAGCCGCATTGATTAATTATTTCCCAATCTCATTTCTCAGCCGCATGGATTATTTATTTCCCAATCTCATTTCACAGCCGCATGAGAATCTCATTTCTCAGCCGCATTGATTAATTATTTCCCAATCTCATTTCTCAGCCGCATGGATTAATTATTTTCCAATCTCATTTCTCAGCCGCATGGATTATTTATTTCCCAATCTCATTTCACAGCCGCATGAGAAACTCATTTCTCAGCCGCATGGATTAATTATTTCCCAATCTCATTTCTCAGCCGCATGGATTATTTATTTTCCAATCTCATTTCACAGCCGCATGAGAATCTCATTTCTCAGCCGCATTGATTAATTATTTCCCAATCTCATTTCTCAGTCGCATGGATTAATTATTTTCCAATCTCATTTCTCAGCCGCATGGATTATTTATTTCCTAATCTCATTTTACAGCCGCATGAGAATCTCATTTCTTAGTCGCATGGATTAATTATTTCCCAATCTCATTTCTCAGCCGCATAGATTATTTATTTTCCAATCTCATTTCACAGCCACATGAGAATCTTATTTCTCAGCCGCATGGATTAATTATTTTCCAATCTCATTTCTCAGCCGCATAGATTATTTATTTCCCAATCTCATTTCACAGCCGCATGAGAATCTCATTTCTCAGCCGCATGGATTAATTATTTCCCAATCTCATTTCTCAGCCGCATGGATTATTTATTTTCCAATCTCATTTCACAGCCGCATGAGAATCTCATTTCTCAGCCGCATGGATTAATTATTTTTCAATCTCATTTCTCAGCCGCATAGATTATTTATTTCTCAATCTCATTTCACGGGCCGCATGAGATTTTTATTTTTCAACCGTATGAGATGGATTTTATTTCCCAAATTTGGCATTAATTAACATTGATTGTTATCTTAATTTATAATTGACATGCGTTCCTAGTTGGAACTAAGAGACTGGCTAGTCGTCTTATTGAATTGAATGGAATAAGATACGTTCATATCAACTATGAACTATTGAAATCGATTGGCCAATCTCGAATATTGGCATATAAATACTTGCAGGCTACAATTTATTTATTTATTTTACGAAAGCAGCATGTGTACTTTATGGTCAAGGCATGATTATTCCGTGGTTAGTTTTAATTGTTGCATTACGCTATGTGAGACCTACAACCTAACCGCACGGGTATCGTTGTAGAGCTGGGCATATCGTACTTGTACGAAAGTACTCATTCTGAATGACCATGACCCACGGCATGGGATTTCACTTAACATAGAGGCTACTAAGTTAAATAAAATAATGATTGCATTGAGAGAATGGATTCTCGAGTTCTTACATGGCAGCCCTCTTTGGGACTATTAGTGTCCAACAGGCCGACTGGTTCCTACAGATACTGCAAATCTGCCACACGGGCAGGGAGCGGTATCTGCTTATATTATTGTATATTGTATATTGATGACGGGCGTCCCGCAGGGACTCGTCTAATTCATGATTGGCGCAATTGATTGATTGGATAGACTAGCCTTGCTTACCCATAGTAAGAACTGAGAAATTCTTATTGCATAATTCCAGGATAACTTGGGACTCATATTAGTAAGCCGTAGGAGTTGGATGGCCATTTAAGTTGATTTGTTTGTGTACTGTACCTACTATGTTACCTAACTGAGATGATCAGAGCATCAGGACATGACGGGCCAACTTCTGTCCTTGTTTGGTTGGGAAGTTGGTTCGAAGTGTCGTGATGTTACGTGAATCCCAGTAGCAAGCAGAGATCTATTATTATATTCGCTTATTCACTGGTTTAAATTTCTCATATCGTGCTTCCTTGCGGCACTTGCTATTAGAGGTCTATGTAGGGTGTGAAAATTTTGACACGCTGACATAGACTCAGTCAAAGTCACACGCTCAAGACCATACGCTCAGTCAAAGCCATACGCTCAAGGCCATACGCTCAGCCATGGCCATACGCTTATCTAAAGGCCATACGCTCAGTGAATATTTTAATATTTTTTGAGATGACAGTACAGCATATATTTAATAAAGGATGAATCTGACACTTCGTCTTTCGTACAAAGACAGTTGTCACGAGAAGAATAACCATCGTATAGGTTTTCAAAGAGTCGGTTTTGTCTTTTACGATGACAGCTCAGCATCCCTCATAAATGCAAAGGCCATTATTACTGTCAGTTTTGACAGTCTGTCAGCCATCATATCCGCAGTCACGACGTTCGAGAAGATTTTGTCATTTATTGGAAGATATGACGTATCAAAGAAGATTGATGATGGCCACGTGTTTACTTATTCAAATATGCCACGTGTTTACTTATTCAAATATGCCACGTGTCTACTTATTCAAACATACGACTCAATCAAGTGAGCGTATGGATTCCATACAGCTCCTTGCCAACCAAGTGAGCGTATGGATTCCATACGACTCCTTGCCAACCAAGTGAGCGTATGGATTCCATACGACTCCTTGTCAATCAAGTGAGCGTATAGATTTTATACAACTCCTTGTCAATCAAGTGAGCGTATAGATTCCATACGACTCCTTGTCAATAATGAGAGCGTATCAGCTTTATATGGTTCTTCGCTGTCCAAGTCAGTGTGTGCAAGACATGTGCCTTCAAAAGCTAGCGTATGACTCTTCTTCAAAGGCAGCGTATCACAGCAGTTATATCCAGGATGATTTTCAATGTGCAGTCAACACACGTTCTCACGTGTCCTGCACTCAGTTACCCACTTATTCAGAAGTTATGCAACGTAGCATTCATGCCATCAATCTCTCCTGAATATGCTCCATTACTTTCAACCGCACGCTAATGTGTCTCCATCAGAATTTGCCACGCATCCCTGCAGTTATGCACACGTCAAGTAACTACCTGAGCGTATGCTTAAGGGCAGTTATCCAGAACTCTATAAAAGAGAGTTTCTTTATCTTCATCAGAGACTACAGTCAATTTCAGAGAGAACAGAAAGATTGCCCAGTTGCTGTCAAAGTTCTTCAAAGTTCGAGTGTTCTTCATCGCATCGTCCAAGGGATAAATTAATCGTCTTCTAGATTAGATTCCTACAGTTGTAATTTTCTTAGATACAAAATAAATAAAGTGAATTTATTTATGGAAAACAGTCTAACCTCTCTGGTTTTGCATGGCCAGATTCAGAGCCGGTCCCCGAGGACTCAGCTTACTTCTACCTCCAAGATGGTCAATACTAGAGGAATGATCGCAGGAGGACTCGAGTGGGTTTCTTACTTTCCCGCTCGTTTTGTTAATTACTTTATATTTTACCGCTTGGCACCGACATGTTAGTCGGATTGTCTTGAACTTACTTTTACATAATTGTAATTAAGTCAGACTGCAGCTGATAACAATTGTGTATATGATGTTATATCATCTGGCTATGTTTTGTAAAGCCAGATCTCAAGAACATTTTGACTAAGCGTTTGGGACACCTTATTGCTTATTCTTAAATGTTCTCTGTTATTGCTTCTTGTTTGAATGATTTAGACAATAGATATGAAGTGACCATAGCGAGACTTTCATGTAGTATGCACCCCCTTGTCTTTTAGACAGCATTGATTGTATTATACGGTATTCATCTACCCGTAATACGTAGCTGGCTGAGTCATTCTCCCGCTCTCCAGTATTCTGGTTCTGGGGCGTGACAGAATTTTCTTTGATTCTCCTTCTTCCCCAATTCTCATTTCAAGCGCAGAATTCATGGCGATGGCACAGTGGAGCAAGTCGACAACAAGATCACTCCAAGCGACAATCAGCATCTAAGCTTCGACGAAGGAAGCAAGAGAGATCTGGTCTTCAATTGATCAGTTCTTCCCCTCAGTGATTGCGAGCAGCACAAGGAGCGTTTTGACATCTTCGAAGTATAGCATCGACTCTGATAAATACGATTTTTCGATTTGTTTTTCTTGATCTAATTCAAATACGTTGTATCATGATTTGTGAACGATCAATTTTATCTCAGGATCGTTCTCTAGAATTCTGACCTACACTTGCTTTGAAACACCAATCGAATTAACGAGGTGAGGATTTATTGCTTATTCGAGAACAACGTTGGTGTTTTCTTTCTAATTCATGTTCTCGATCTTGAGTATTAGAATGGTGCGTGTCAGAGTGTGGATTGGAATGAGTACTCTCACCTGAGTGCTGATCGATTCATCGTGCTAAACGAATCAAACACAGGTGAGTTGACTTCTATTTCCCTAAATTCCATTGAGTAAGTCTTTTCTCCTTAGTCGAGTTCCTGATAAGTTTGAGATTTGTTCTCGATTTCTTCTTTTGTGTTCCTTTAAATTTTTATGTTTCATTTTCTTTTTAGAACTTCTGGATCTAATTGCTCGGACACGTTGAATCGATAGAGAACTTAAGTTGGATACGAAAGTGAGTATCCGATCCTATAGCTTTTCAATTCTAATCCTTGTGTCTTGCCTAGTGCGATGTATGAATAATCTGATATTTGATCTTCCCTGTTTTATCTTTGCACCTGTTCGATCCTTTGCTTCAGAGGAATTTGGGTGGGATCTAGTCGAGTAGCTGGGTGTCAAATTGTGACCCAAGTGCAATTCAGATCCTATTTCTATCTGGTAATCTCTAACTTTCTTCATTAAGATTGTTATCCATTTATTTATTTTTTGAATGTTAGGGAAGGGACTGTATCAGGAACTTAGTTAGGCTAGTTATGAGATTTTTATTCATGTTTGAACCTCGATTTATTATGCTGTTCTGATTCCTGCGATAATTGTTTTGAGCAATTTCTGGAGACTGTTAAGTTTAATAGATAATATAGCTATTTTAGTTGAACATCATGTTCTTTTAAAGCATTCTAGGATAATTAGTTTTATTGCTTAACTGTAGTGCTAGTAATATCTGTATGTTCTATGAATCGTTGGAGTGGGAAGGCTTGGCTAATCAAGTGGAGATATTAGTTCTAAAGGAATACTGAGTTTTACCATTCGAATGACTGGGATACTTTGGCATGATTCGAGAATTTTAGTTTGAGTCTTTGTTACTGACAGAGAAGAGGAGTGAACCAACCTTCCTTAAAACTGTGAGAACTAGGATTTGTCATTTCAGATCATTCATGATTTTCTTTCACTGAACATGGAATGTATTTGGATTAACCACATTGTGAGTATCCCAGATGAACCTTTCAGTTAAGTTTTTCCAAATCTGAAGATATTATCTTATATTTGAATATCAAGTACCTGTGAAGAACTGATTATCACTTTGATTTTGGTTGTCGAAGTATTTGTGGGTCAGTATGGTTAACAGATGATTGACAGGAATAAATTTCTGTATTAACATGTTAGGATAGATCCTTGTATCAGTTAAATAACCTTTTCTGTAATACTGTTAGCTTTAAAGAGTTGGGGTTTTGAATAGAAGGCTTGGTAATCTCCTGTCAGCTCAATTGGTATCAGGAACTATTACAACCTGAGATTGTAGTGTACCTTACTGATAATTCAAGTATCCTGAGCACTGTGGGTACAACTTGGGTTCAAAACCGACTATGGTCAATAATCCATTTTCAAGATTAGGTTAAGGATTACTTTAGGTAAGGTGGTTGGAGATGTTTTCATTGTTAAGGAGGGTGGCTAGGATAGCTAGAATAGGTTGGTTAAGTTCAATACATTGTTTTGGGACTGTTTAGTAATAGTCATGTTAAGGACTGCTTTGTATCAGCCTGAGTTGGGACTGATTTGTATCAGTGCTTTGTTAAGGACTGATTTGTATCAGTGCCTCAGTTAAGGACTGATTTGTATCGGCCTTAGTTAAGGACTGATTTGTATCAGTGCTTTAGTTTGGACTGATCTGTATCAGTCCTGATTAGAGGCTGATTTATATCAATCCTGTTTAGGACTGAACTTTAAGAACTGTCAGTTTCCCTTATTCTTTTAGCTAATATTTGTAGTACATGTCAGTATATTCTAGAGTATAGTTAATATTATGATAACCTATAGGAGCAGTCATGTTTAGGAAATATTGGGTGGGATAAATACTTGAGCTTTTAACTAGGTGTGCAATGGTTAGTGAGCTTAGCTATAAGGGTTAACCATAAACATATTCTTTAAATCTAGGAAATAGTTAATAGCTTATATTTGTGTTAAATAAAATTTTAGTTGTTAACTGTTAACTTAATAAATATTATAATTCATAACAGGAGGATTTTCAGCTTTACTACCCACACTTGATCACCCTGAGCAAGGCAAGTACACTCCTCGGAATTGTCCATTACTTTATGTCTTGTATTCATGCTTGTTCCTTCTTGTTGACACGATATTTCACGAGATTGTCTTATATCTTATTCCCTGAGTTTACTTGTGTCTGGGAGGAGAAATACTACAGATATGTGATCAAACCCGAGTTACAATTCATGTTAATAGCTTAGGACCCGCATCGTGCACGCGGGACCGAAGCCGTACCATTTCATGTTCTCTGATTCTACCCAAGCCGATCACACACTCTGGATGTATTTCGATATATTGCACACGTCAGGTTCATTGTATATTTCATGTTCAGGCTTCATTTCATGTTTCCTGTATTCCATGTATTTATTTCTCAGTATTCATGTTCAGGTTTCATTTCATGTTCTTATTTCTCATACTTTATATTCTTCCTGTATTCATTTCCATATCATGATGTTCATGTTCATTTCCTTGGATATACTTAGCTCCGCTCCTGACTAGGATATGTTGCAGGTGAGATGGAGGCTATCTGTGACACTTATTACGGATAGGAGCCTGGGGGTACCTATGAGCTAGCTGGTGTTGCTCTGGACTTAGAGGCTGAGGAAGCCTAGTATTTCCCTTTGGTTTGCATTTGGACTTTGTATTAGAGACTTCAGTTACATTTCATATTGCTGGAAAATGTAATAACTCTTAGACTTGTACTTTGATTCTGGGATTCGATATTATAGATGGTGTGGTTTATATTCATTCTTATCAGGACTTGTAGTTTCCCTAGAGATTGGTACAGCTTATTTCATCGTGTCTAACGACGAAGGCTGGGCGTGTCCGACTCGTGTCTGATTATTCGAGAGCGGGTCGTGACATATTTTTAGTGGTGGCCCATGCAGATCAATCCTAATGGTACCTAGGTCTTAGTGTACTATTGGGGGACTTGATTAAACTAGGGAAACTTGATCACAGCATAGAAAAAATCCAGAAATACGGGTATATCAGGTACCTTGATATTATAAAAATATTGTTTATTTTTAGGTTTTAGGGTTTGTCAATCAACGGAGTTTTCTTTCTATTACAGGATGGTCAATACGAGAAAGACCGCGGATCAGCTCGGAGTTGCAGGCAGTACGGGACAGTCTGTACCAGACGTTCCAGTAGAGCACCAGACGTTCCTGTAGAGCAGCTTCCGCCACCGCCTCCTATCTTTCCTGCTACACTGGATACATAGGCGATATCAAGGTGGATCAGATGCACATCGATTCTGGCTTGTCGATAAGCATCATCCCGAAAAGCTTGCTTCAAGTCCTCGGCATCCCTATGCACCGGCTAGCGGCGACCAACACTGCCATTAGCGGTTTCAACTCGGGAAAGAGCTAACCCTTAGGAAAGATCTGATTGAAATGTCAGATCGGCGACCTGAGGACGGAGGTTACCTGCTACGTCATAGACGCAGATACGTCCTACAATATCCTCTTGGGACGTCCATGGATATATGACTATATGATCGTGCCATCCACACTCCACCAGTGCTTCAAGTTTGTCAGTAAGCACAGCTTCGTGAAGACGGAATTCGCCGACATCGATCCCTTCAAAGGGGTTGAGTCTTATTACTCTTCAGAGGCTTGTCTATATGAAGAATCTATGAAGCACATAACTGACGAACTGGAGGCCATAACAAGGTCAGAGGAACCATTGAGAATTCATCTCCAGGCCCGTAAACTGGGCAAAGCCGCACCCCTTGTCGTAAATTTGCATAAAGAGGTTCCCGGTTCTCCCGCCCCAGCTGCGCAGTTGTAACCGATGGTCATCCGACTCCCAAGGTCCAGCCAGGAGCCAAGACCCGTCATAGGGCCGATGGTGATCTGATTGTCGAAATCCAATCAAAGGCGACCGGAAGATGCGATGCCCTCTGTGGAGTCGTTGGTGATTCGATTGCCAAGATCCAGTCAAAAGCAATCGGAAGACACGAAGTCCTCTGCCGAGCCCATGGCTATCCGTCTTCCCAAGATGAGCCGGCAACCAAGTATTGATCTGAGGCCCTCAGGCATGCCAGTGCCACAAGCAGAATCCTTGGTGGTCAAGATGCCTAAGGCAGCGTCCCAACCTCCGGTCTCGTAGGGGGTAGCTGAAGTGGATGCAGAACTCGTAAAGTATCTGGTTGCACAGGTGGATAGTCCCTCTCCTGATGATGTAATCCCTGTAGATAAAATTCCTTATTTCATCAATAAGAGGCTACCGTTGAACTATCATGAGTGTAATAAGCTTAATCTGATGTATGCTGTGGAACACGGTCTGGACATTAACCTGCACACACTGGTGACAACCGTCCATACCGCAAACCGAATTACTCCTATTAGAGGTGCCTACTTCCTAGTCCTAGGCAGAAGAGAAGGGGATCACACGATCATCTTCGGCCGAAAAGAAGGTCCTCAACCTTTCATGCAACAAGAGTTTGATCTCGAACCCGATACAAGAAGATTACCGCTCTACCTGTATAGTCCTCAAGCCAAGTACTTCATGCAAAAGCAGGGGTACGACATGGAGGCTACCCCAGGTCTGAATTACGGCAACGGTCAGCGATCGTCTCTGCAGCTGTCAGCCCCGGTTGGAAAACCTCGGGATTATTACAGCAAGTCCAAATGCGGCCTCGATTATGTTACACCAGCAACAACGCCCGAGAGCTCCGATGAGAAATGTGAGTGGCATTCTCACTCATCCGAATCACCTACATACGATTCCGATGACACCATTAGGGATATATTCAGGCAGATATTATCTGTCAACATGGTATCCGCTGACGTTGAAGAGGAAGACGAAGATCTACTGGAACCTCTTGAACTGGAGCCATGGGTCCAACAACTTGATGCACAATGGAAGAAGCACTTTGAACAAAGGGACCCTCCCACTGAAGACGAAGTCATGCAAGTTGATCTCGATAACGAATCCTCTCCAAAGCCAATCTTCGTCAGTAAAAGCCTGACGAACGACGAGCAAAAGTCGTTGTTGCAACTCGTCAGAGAGTATATCGACGTTTTCGCTTGGAGCTATGAAGACATGCCAGGACTAAACTCTGAGATCGCACTCCATACGCTCAATATTCATCCGGACGCAAAACCAGTCAAGCAGCAGCAACGGTAGTTCCGTTATTTCATCATGAACTCCATCGAAGCGGTAAACAAGCTTATAGCTAACAGTTCATCCGCGAGGAGCAGCACCCAGACTGTATAGCTAATATAGTACCAGTCATCAAGAAGAACGGAAAGATCCGAAACTGCATCGACTTTCACAATCTGAATGCGGCATATCTTAAGGATGAATTCCCTCTTTCCATTACCGACATAATGATCGATAAATACGTGTGATTTCGAACGCATGTCCTTTATGGATAGCTTTTCAGGATACAATCAAATCAAAATATCTCCTGATGATGAGAAGCATACGTCATTTCGAACACCGATCGACGTATTTTGTTACACAGTCATGTCCTTCGGCCTGAAGAATGTCGGTGCTATATATCAGCGAGCTATAAGCGTCATCTTCAGAGATCACTTGCGCAAGATGGTGGAATATTACGTTGACGACATCGCCGTCAAAAGCCGCTCCAAGGATGATCACTTACACGATTTGAGGACAGTGTTCGACCTTATGCGAGCGCACAATCTGAAGATGAATCCCACCAAGTCCTTTCTGGGTGTGTCCAGCGAAAAGTTCTTGGGCTTTGTCATTACTTCCCGGGGCATTCACATAGACCCCGATAATACAAAAGCAATCCTGGAGATGAGTCCACCGAGGAACCTCCGTGAACTCTGCGGCCACAAGGAAAGACTAGCCTACATCAGGAGATTCATATCTATCCTCTCAGGGGGATGTCAACCCTTCACACAACTCATGAAGAAATGCGTCTCTTTCGTATGGAATGAAGAATGCCAACGCGCCCTTAATGACAATAAGGAATACCTATCGAATCCGCCGGTTCTGGTAGTCCTGGTCGTCGGAAAGCCTTTCCTGCTCTATGTACGAGCGATGGAACACTCTCTTGACGCCTTGCTGGCACAGAACAACGATGCGGGGAACGAACAAGCCATCTATTATCTCAGCCGAATGATGGTGGGGCTGGAGCATAGGTACACCACCGTGGAGAAGGAATGCTTTGTCTTGGTGTTCGCCATTCAGAAAATACGACACTATGTGTCAGGGCAGACCATCCAAGTTGTCTCACGAGTTAATCCCCTCAGGGTTCTTATGACCAAGCCAGGCGCACTCAGTTTTCGCCTAGTCACATGGGCGATATTGTTATCCCCCTACAACATGGTTTTCGTTCCGCAGAAGGCTGTCAAAGGTCAAGCCTTGGCCGACTTTCTAGCAGCCCATCTAGGCTCAGAAATAGCCAGAATCTATGAAAAATCCTAGACGAAGTCGTTAACTCAAACATGACTTCACATGATGACGTTTGGCGAATGTTCTTCGACGGTGCTTCAAGAACGGGGCCCCAAGGTGATATCGTCGCTGGAATCGGGATAGTATTAATTTTTCCCTCCGGATTGGTGGTCAACCAGGCATATTCTCTCACAGAACCCTGTTCAAACAATGTAGCCGAATATAACGCTTTGGTCATCGGGCTCCGACTCACAAAAAAGTGGTAGTCGAATACCTAGAAGCATATGGCGACTCGCAGTTGATTGTTAATCAAATCCGAGGCTCATACGAGGTTCGTAACGCGGACCTGCATCAGACAACAATTGCCATCATTGCAACCTTGGAGGGGTTCTTTATAGAGCATATTTCTAGACCCCAGAATATTGAAGCCGATGCCTTAGCAGGCCTCGCCGCTTCTTTGGCGGTTCCAAATTATGCTCATCATCTAGTCGACGTGATAGGCCATGAGCGGGTCTGTCCCAAAAACAACATTCAACTAGATACGAGTTACTCCGCCCAGATAACCAATGACGTGCAAGACTGGAGACTCCCGTTCATCGACTTTACAGTCTACGGAATCCTGCCTGAGAATGTGAAAGAAGCAACTTCAATCAGAAGGCGTTCTTTCAGATTCTTTTATGACACAGAAACAAAAATGTTATATCGATGATCTTACGACGGGCTACTGTTTAGATGTCTGTCAAATGAAGAAGCCAAAGAAGCCTTACACGAGGCTCACGATGGCGTTTGCGGGGCTCACTGTCATGACTCGCACCCAAGGTAGGGGCACAAGTACGTGGTTACGTCCAGCCTACGTCGCCGAATCGGCGGTAGTACGCTGTATAGGTCATATATAAATACTACAACTAGACAAAATATAAGGGTACCTATCATCTCCGCACGGAGGTATAATATGGCATAACTCAATCACAAGAACAAACTAGGATAGATAGCACAAATAAAAATATGATAGAAGTAAAAACAGGAAATGAGTTTAGGATACAACACAAGCTCAGAGATATAAACAACATCACAGAGACACAAAATATAATATAAAATACTACAGTCTGAAAGCACTAGCTGGATCGCAGTCCAAGCAAGCCTAACTAAGCTATACTAGTCCAGGTGTACAAAGTCTAGTGGCTCAACTGCCAGGTCACAGTCCTGGCCTAAGTCTCCATCTATCCCGACCCTATAGTAGGTCGGGCAGTCTGCCTCTGAATCATCTGTAATATATCAACAGTATCCTGTCAGAAAAATGAGCAAGTACAAAATACTAACAGCAGTTCCATATGAATTGACAAATTCTATAAGAGATAATCATAATGAAAAACAAGATGAAATATCAAGACAGGAAATATAAACAGGATATGTAAACTGGATATCATGTCATGGTGATAATACAGGAAGATAGAACAGAACAGGGATATATGATGTAATAAAGTAAATATAAAATGTGCCATGAATTATTAGAGCATTATGTGATCGGCTTGGGTCAAGATCAGGCTGTACCATCTGACTGGCTATGAACAGGTATACAAAAGAGTAAGATCAGGCCGGCCACCATGGAAAGCTATGAACAAGTAGGGTCAGGCTTTACCCATCGTGAGGCGAGGGTATAGCTATGAACAAGTAACAGGTACGAGTGTGAAGAATAAGTAGGGATTTGATCACACAACCACTAATAACTCCCCATCCCCAAATAATATAATGGATCCGGACATGACACGTCATGAACGGGACTCAAAAGTAGGGGGCCAGCCCACTCCCAAGTCAATGTCTATACAAGTACAGGTAACAATTCGAGTAATGTACCAATATACCAAGTAATCCAGGAACAATATCTCATGACAGGATCCGACGTATACTAGTCCGTGAAATTATCGTGTCAGGAATCAAGTAAGACACTACAACTGAATCGGATATAGCAGATATCAAGACAATAAAAACTATCAGTGAATGTACTCGCCTGCGATCCTGAGCTGATACGGTGAACAGATGCTCAGAGTAATCACAGACCTAAAGATGAGATACCATGAGTCAAAACAGGGTTTAATAATGAAAGGAAAGCTAATCAAGTCATGATATACAAGTCTAAGCCAAACTAGGTCATACTAGGTCATACTAAGCCAAACTAGGTTATACTAGGTCATACTGAGCCAAACTAGGTCACACAGTGACACACTAGAACAAACAAGGTCACAGGAAGTCAATCCAAGTCAAACTAGGTCAATTTGGGTCAAAGGTTGACTTAGAGTTGACTTTTGGTCAACTGGTCAACTCTGGTCAACTCAATGTCAACTCTAGGTCAACTCTAGGTTAAACTAGTCTAATATTGACTAACAGTTGACTTTTGGTCAATGGGTCAACTCTGGTCAAATTCGGTCAAGTTCTAGTCACTTTTAGGCTAAGTTTGACATTCGGTTGACTTTCGTTGACTTTTGGTCAAAACGGTCAACCGAGGTCAAAACTAGTCTAAGAGCACTAATCCTGACCATTACCAACCAAGACACTCAATTTCTAACCATATCTTAACACCTTAAACTCATACCTTAGCTTCTAGGTAATTACCTTAACTCTACAATATCTATACTAGCTATATAACTAGACTTGGTATTTGAATACCAAACTAACTTCTAATAAAACAAATTTGTAACCAAAAACTAACTCTCAATCTAACTCTAAACTCAACTCACCTTACTAACATAAAACCTTATCCTCAACATCCAAATATCTTTCTAACATACCATATCTTAACATGATATCATATATCCTAACTTACCAAAACCTCCCTTTCTAACATATATCTAGACATACTCACCCACACTCAAAACATGACTTTGGATGAAAAATATATGGACTGATTTAGGACTGAAATGTATGAACTGGGAATGTATTTGAAATGGTGAATGAGACATGGATGAATATTGGATGAATTGAATGGAATGGATGAATGGATTTGTAGGCATGGGGAAATGGGATGGGAATGGACTGATAGGTATGGAGATGGAAGTATGGATATATGGTTGAAATATGGAATGGGGGCTGATATTAACTGAATGAGGGGGGCTGAAATGGGGGACTGATGTGGTATGGATGAATTGTGGACTGAAATTTAACTGAATGGGGATGAATGTATGGAATGTTATATATGTGATGGACTGATATATGATGAAGTGTGAATAGAGTGAAAAGGATGGATAAATGAATGGGCTATGGAATGGAATGGATGGATGGACTGTTTTATGAGGATGTTACATGGGACTGATACCAGTCCTAAAATGGACTGCAATGAGCAAGAACCTGGACATAGGACTGTTGAACAGTCCAAATGGACTGTACACATAGTCCCTGGACTGCAACCTAAGTCCAATGGACTGTTTACATCAATATGCAGTGGACAGCAACAAGTGTTCCATGTGGACTGCACAAAGAGTACATGGACTGTTGGCAAAGTCCACATGTTGGACTGTCTCAAGAAGAACAAGGGGCTGAAATATGATGGAAATGGGACTGATTTCGAATTGAATATCTATATGTGAAAGGATATGGAGATGAATGAATGGATGAAATGGATGAAATGATTTGGGGGAAGGGGCTGAATTAGTGTTCATTGCTGCAAAACAGGGCAACAAGTGTCCTGCTACTGCTGCTGCATTCCTGAATGTAGCAGGGGCTGCATTTCGCAGCTACTGCTGCTGTCGTGAATGTGTTACATGTTGCTGCCAAAGGGAAGCAGCTCCTCCCCCTTCACCCCACTTCCTGTCCTCTCTACCTCACTCTCTCACTCTCAACTCCACACACACACCTACATATATATACACATCCACACACACCTATATATATACATATGTATTCACACACACACACATATATAGATACATGTACACACATATAAATATATATATCAAGAACACATGAAAATAGACACACACACACATCTACCAATACATATATATATACTCTCAAATATAAAGAGACACACACACACAACTTATATATATATATAAGATACATGAATGGATATGTAAGGACACTCAAGAACAACATTTATAACATCAAAAATCTGATATTAAAACATGTATTAAATCATTTAAACATAAAGACAAACACAAGTGTGTCTACTATTGGGGGTTTTCCACATGGACACAACAACACATCAAGGACACTCCTAATATCTCTAAATGGACACAAAATGGACACAAATGGAGACACAACCATGGGGGTGATTCCTATGGGTTCAAAATATTCCTAAATGCATGAGAGTTTGATTTAGAGGGTAGATTTTACCTTCCGGAAGGTGAAATCTCAAAGAACTCCTTCCGATACGGCACCGACATGAAGGGATCTCCAAAAGGACACAAACCAATGCAAACTCCTCCCAAACTTGGCTAGCACCTCCTCTTGCTTGAGTAGAGAAGAAATGAAGAAGATTGGGTGGAAGAATGGATTGATTTGGGGATGAAATCAATGGAGGTTCTTCTCAAATTTGGGGAAGAACTCAAGAGACAGAAATTTGTGACTAAGAACAAAAGGAAGATGACTCACCACCTCCCCCTTGTGGCCGGCCATATGGGCTTGGTGTCCCCATTTTGGTAAAGTCCAAAATGTCCTCTATTGCTCCTATTGGTTCAACTTAAATTAGGTTTTGGTTTGAGGCTAAATTAGACTAGTTTGAGTCTCTAATCAACCCAACCTAGTCATGAATATTTAGTCTAACCATACTAACTTAAATATTGTCATGTGGGCCATGTCTAACTAATGAGTGGGTCCAACTAGAGTCTAAGCTACCCCGGGTCTCCGATACAAGTCGGATTGAGTTAAAATTCGAACTCGACTCAAATAACCCCAAAATAATATCATAAATAATAAAATAAATCCAAAAATATTCTAAAATAAAAAATGACCCAAATACCCCTGTTCTTGAAAACTGGGGGTGACACTCACCAACCTGGCCCGAAGTTGCAGGACCGTCTCCGTCGTATGGGTTATTACTGGCCTACGATGGTAGCAGACGCAGTCGATTATGCAAAGAAGTGTAAGGCTTGTCAGATCCACGCAGATTTCATACATCTGCCATCCAAATTCTTGCACCCAACAGTGGCCTCTTGGCCATTTGAAGCGTAGGGAATGGACATCGTTGGCCTAATCACCCCGTCGTTGTCCAAAGGGCACCGGTTTATACTTGCAATTACCGACTACTTCTCCAAGTGGGTGGAAGCTATTCCGCTGGCAGAGGTAAAGACATCAAACGTGATCAGTTTCATAAAATATCACGTCATTTACCATTTTGGACTACCACGGAGGATCATTCATGACAATGGTCCGCAGTTCGTAAGCCATGCCTTCTATCGATTCTGTGACAAGAATCGAATTCAGAATGTGGCTTCAACGGCATACAACCCATCAGCTAATGGTCTCACCGAAGCCTTTAACAAGACCATAGTCAAGCTTCTCAAGAAGTTCGTATCTTCAAACAAGCACGATTGGAATGAAAAGTTGGGCAAATTCTTATGGGCGTACCGCACTACGAGTCGGACGGCTACAGGAAATACACCGTTCTCTCTGGTGTACGGGAGCGAGGCTGTTCTCCCATTGGAGACACAGATCTCCTCACTTCGTGTGGCCTTTACTTACCGGTTGACGTCGGACGATAACTACCGCCGACGGCTACAAGAATTGGAAGCTTTAGACGAGAAGCGTTTGCAAGCTCAACAAAGCATCGAGCTCTATCAAGCATGCATCTCTCGGGCCTTCAATAAGAAAGTCAAGAAGAGGACATTCCAAATAGGCGATCTCGTCTTGGCCGTTCGCAGACCGATGGTCATGACTCACACAACTGTCGACAAATTCTAGCCCAAGTGGGAGGGTTCATGCATCATCGCGACCGTATTCTCCAACGGCGCATACCGACTCACGAAGCAGAACGAAGACTTGCTCATGATGCCCATAAACGGCATATTCCTGAAGATATACTATGTCTAAGGACATGCTGGTACTTCCTCAAACCATCAAATCTCCCAGGCTATCGAGTTATGTACACCAAGTACCTCTGAACTCACACTCTATTTGCTCCAAGTGGATTCACATCGCATCTCCATGAGTGACGAGTCATGTATGCTGATACCTCTGAACTTCCACTCTAATGCTTTATCACACAGGAGTCTGCCAAGCTTATCGTCATCTCTGAGCAAACTTTCTGGTCTTGATTATCGTGTATCACGTCCATATTATCTATGATACCGATAGTCTCTTGACTTAACACCTGTATCCAACCCGGGATAAAAGATATGGTGTTAAGACCACAAAACCTATCACGTCCATATTACCTCTGTTGGGTTTTGTCTCAAAATCTATTACTCGCAACACCAGTGCGCAGAAGAGTAATAGGTCCACCGAAGATTATTCCTGATTATCGTGTATCACGTCCATATTACCTCTGATACCGATAGTCCCTTGACTTAACACCTGTACCCAATCCGGGATAAAAGACATGGTGTTAAGACCACAAAACCTATCACGTCCATATTACCTCTGTTGGGTTTTGTCTTAAAATCTATTACTCGCACCACCAGTGCGCAGAAGAGTAATAGGTCTACCAAAGATTATTCCTGATTTTCGTGTATCACATCCATATTACCTCTGATACCGATAGCCTCTTGACTTAACACCTGTACCCAACTCGGGATAAAAGACATGGTGTTAAGACCAAAAAACCTATCACGTCCATATTACCTCTGTTGGATTTTGTCTCAAAATATATTTCTCGTACCACCAGTGCGCAGAAGAGTAATAGGTCCACCAAAGATTATTCCTGATTATCGTGTATCACGTCCATATTACCTCTGATACCGATAGTCTCTTGACTTAACACCTGTACCCAACCCGGGATAAAAGACATGGTGTTAAGACCACAAAAACTATCACGTCCATATTACCTCTGTTGGGTTTTGTCTCAAATTCTATTACTCGCACCACCAGTGCACAGAAGAGTTAATAGGTCTACCAAAAATTTCACGATTATTGTGTGTTACATCCATATTACCTCTGATACCGTTGGTCTCTTGACTTAACACATGTACCCAACCCGGGATAAAAGACATGGTGTTAAGACCACAAAACCTATCATGTCTATATTACCTCTGTTAGGTTTCGTTTCAAATCTATTACCCGTACCACCAGTACGCAAAAGGGTAATAGGTCCACAGAAGTTATCCTAATCTGTTACTCGCACCATCGGTGCACAAAAAGAGTAATAGGTCCACAAAATATTATTCAAATCTATTGCTCGTATCTCCAGATGCACAAAAGGGCAATAGGTCCACAAAAAGTCCCCCAGTGGGATGTCCTTTATCAAACACAATGTATTAGGCCCTCTAGTACAAGCACCACAGATACCATAAACAAAGAATGGAGTGAATATATTCTGTTTATTCAAAATCAGTTACATTCATATGACTACATCTCCAGCAAAAAAAATCAGAGACTCGTCACAAGAATGAGCAAACCAAAAAAGTTCTTCATTTCTTTATCTAGACAGGAAGTAAAGGATTACATTGATGTGCAAAAAAAGCAAAACACAAACACAAGATACGGACATTTATTTTTCATATTCTTGGAAACAGCAATTACATGGCAACCCACATATACTTACAGTCAAGGATCATAGTGGTGTTGAGGCATATACCATTCCCTCAGCCATTTCGTATACGAAGGTTTTATTTGATTAAGGTCCTCGGCGGGGGCAGGAGGGTCAGAACTCCCAGTGCTACTACCCTCGGACTTGGGCTCCTTCTTTACAGCAATTTCAATCTTGGGAGTAATTCCCTCCCCGATGGACGCCGGCTCTTCTTTTACCTCAACTTTTGGTATCACCTCCTCCTTAACTAGCGGTGACTCTTATTTGACGAGAGAATGCAGCATCTCCTCCTTCACAGTGGTCTCAGCCTTCGGCATAGATGCTATAAAAATCAAAGAAAGAATATAGTCATATGAAAACAAAGTGAATGGGCTCCTTTTTCAGCTATGCGGCCTAGTCACACAGAAGCCTATGTGGCTCAGTTACGAAGGGAACATATGCGGCTCAAATTAAGTAACACTTGCGGTCTAGGCAAGCATAACACACGCCGCCCAGATCAAGGGAGAGCTCATGCGGCTCGATCGTGTGGAATCTATGTGGCCCAGATATAGACTGATATTTATGCGGCTCGGTCCATGCGGCCCAGTCACACAGAGCACATGCGGCACATGCCTCATGAAGGCCAACTGTGCACTAAAGGCATTAAAACCATGGTACAGTGGCAAAGGGTGGCCAGACCCGCGCAAAAAATATGCGACATGGCTGTTTAAATTCCAGCGATCATTCTTCCGCCTTACCCTTGATCGGAGGATGGACGTCTGGGTGGAATGAATATGACTTGTCAGAAGCGGCCCCCTTCCCTTTGTCGGCGACGCTAGTGGCTTTAGAAGCTTTGGAGGCCATGGCTGATCGGGAGCGAAAAGAATGATGGAAGAGAAGAGGATGAAAGAAAGCAATAGGAGTCCTCTCGCTGCTGTTGTACGACCCATATATTTATAGGCTACTAAGAAGTGGAAACGGATAGGCGCCGCTTCGGTTATCGTGCCCACTAACAGATAATGGTGACCCTTGGGATTCTATCCTTTATAATTGTCACAGTAACCGAAAAGGCAGCCCCCAAATCTAAAAAGTAAATCCGAGCATTAGATGCAGCAGTAACAGCTGGACAGCTTGGATGAAATCTTCCTGCGGCTCGAAGCCTCCCTGCGGCTTGAAGTTTTCCTGCGGCTTGAAGTTTCCCTGCGGACTGACATTTCTTCTCCAAGCTTCTTGTTCAAAGTATTCCAAATTTACAATTTGAAAACTTTGAAGGGGGTCTTGTAGAAGCATGAAAAAGGTGGAGTTTATGCAGATCATCATTCCAAGCGGCCCAACAAAACTAAGTCGCAGAAGCAGTGCTCATGAAGACACCATGCGGCCAAGAAAAACTAAGCCGCAGAAGCAGTGCTCATGAAGGCTCCATGCGGCCAAGCAAAACTAAGCCGCAAAAATAGTGCTCATGAAGACTCCATGCGGCCAAACGAAACTAAGCCACAAAAGCAGTGCCCAAAGAGAGCTCATACGGCTAAGACAACTCAAGCCGCAGAAGCGAGGCTCTCGAAAGCCCCATGCGGCTAAGGGAACTCGAGCCGCAGAGGGAAGGTTCCCATAGATCCCATGCGGCCAAGTGAGCCCATCCGCAGAAAGCAAGGTTCTCAAAGATCTCATGCTGCCAAATGGAGTCGAGCCGCAGAAGCAAGGTCCCTAAAGCCACTATGCGGCCAAAATGAGTCAGACTCTACTTTGTGGAGGGGACACAAGGCAATTTGACAAAGTCACAACCATCCAGATTCGCTACAACAAAATCTCAACAACCCCCCACCAGCTGGCATCCCAAGATCGAGTCTTTGTGTGCTGTTAAAGATACGAGGCCACGTGGCCCTTTATGCGGCCAAAAATCAGCTAGTGTAGGAATCACTATAAATAACAGGGTGCCACACCCCTGCAAAAGGTTGGCAATCAAAGGCAGGCAAATTTTTTCGAGAGCAAAGACTGTCAGATAGTCCAAGGAGTAAGGCAGAGTTGCTACACTTTCTCGAGCCTCTATCGTCACCCCCCAGAATCAAAAACTAAACAATTGTACTTAGATTGTTTCATAGGGTTTCTTTCTATGCTTTCTTTTGTACAAGCGAGTATGCAATCAAGTTCAATTCCTCTGTAATTTTTTACTACCAGAATAGGTCATATTAGCGACGCCAGAAACGTCGCTAAAATGATAAAAAGCGTCGCTAATCGTATTTACCGACATTTTTAGCGACATTTTACTGTGGTCGCAGAAAGCCGCTGACAGGTAAAACGTCGGTAATCGTCGCCATTATCGACGCTTACCGATGCTAAATAAACGTCGCTAATCACCGATGTTCACAGACCCAACATCAGAAAAATGGCGACGTCTCTCTGATGTCGGTCAACGTCGATGAACTTAGCGACGTATGCTACTTTTTATCGACGTTTACCGACTCTGTAGTAGAGGGAAAATGGGTCGGTAAACGTCGTTATACCTGGTAATTTAGCGACGTTTACTGATGTTAGCGACGCAGATAGACGTCGGTAAGCGTCGCTAAACGTCGCTATAATGCAAAAAAAATAAATACAGAATGTCCACAGAATCACATTTTCTTCCTGCAGTTTAATAAATAATGATAAATACACAAAAGCACATTTTTATCCTGGGTTTGCCGACCCCTTCGGTGGAACACTCAACACCGGTACATCATAATATACATATGTATCTACACAAACAAGAGTAAAAGTCTAAAAGAGTAAAATATCCAAAGTCGGTAATCGTCGATCCAAAGTATACAACCAATATCCACATGAATCCACAACCAATAATGAAAGTCTACACAAACAAATAATCCACAACCAATACTGAAATAAGATAAACAAACACTAAAAAAATGTCCTAACTCGGACTACTGCGGATCTGGAGGAGGGGCACCGTCGCGCCTCAAGGATAGGAACATCTCGTACTCCTCCCGTGAAATCGCCACCGATGAAGGAAGTGACGTCGGTGGAGTCGGAGGTAGTGACGACGGCGGAGTCGACGACGATGAAGGTGCACCCGGAGGACAATAACGCTCCAACGCCGCTAGTCGCTCGTGGTAGAAATGCATGGTAGATAACAGCCTCGTACTGCTATCAACCATCGAATCCTGCATCAACGTGAGCCTCTCGCCCATGGACAGCTGTGATGCCTACAGATCCGTCACGTTGCGCTCTGTCGACGCTCTAAGATCAGTGACGCCCTGTACTGTCATCTCAGTCACATCCCTGAGCTCCATAATGATGTGGTCGAGCGTATCCAATCGTGCTATGAGCGCAGCATCGTCCGTCTGGTGCTGCTCCTGGATCCGTCGTAGCAGCTCGTCATGGAAAGCCTCCACTATCTGCTGGACTCGGGCAGACTCCTGGGAGAGCTGTGGGACATGCACACTAGCATGGGAGGCCCTAGAGGACTGTGTCACAAGTAGGGCGCCATAGGATCCCGTACCGTAGTACGTACCCTTGTGGAGACAACCAGCGGCGGTCACCCACAGCTCGTCCTCCGACGGAGCTGGAGCGGGCTGCGAGGAAGTACCAGCCTCTCTCGCAGCATGTGTACTAGCAGCCGCCCGCTACTTAAGCCGTTCAAACTCAGCCTAGAAGCATGGATACTCTATAACTTCTAATGTCTAATGTACTTATTATTACTAACTACATGAATATCTATTTGCATGCATATTTACTAAGTTATATCAAAACTAACACGAAGTATTAAAATTAATAAATAGAATTGTAATACTTACATAGGCCTGCTTCGCCCTCTCGTCAATAAGCTTTCCGCCCTTCCGATGTGTGGCCAGGAAGACAGTCACCATATTGGCGTCATCACCCCTCCTTACCTGTAATTAAATATATCACCTTTTACTAATTTATCGGAGTTGCATTAAAATAATATTTTGAAAAAAAATATACCAAACGACGAAAATATTCCGTCATCGGAATCGACCCACCGCACCACTTTGACCCCTGCTTCCTAGCCGCCTTGTCCTTCTCAGACTTTTCTTTGTACCTTGGCTCGTCGAATCGAGCCTTCATCGCAGTCCACTGCTCAGGGGTGATCCAACCTTGGATCGGCTTTTCGACACGACCACGAGTCTTCTGATCATTAATAGCGTCGCGGATCAGCTTAGCAGCGACGGCAAGAAACATTCCCTCGATTATCTCGGCCCGGTGCGTGGATAAAAAAAACATATCCTAGAAGAGTGCAAACCAAATATTTATCAGTTATATATAATACAAAAATTATATGATTCATGTTAAAAGAAAATATATTTTAACCTTGAAGCACGCAAACCAGTAGGCCTTCCTCTCGTCCGGAGCATCAGAGTAGTTTATCCAAGGACTACCATAATTAGTCCTCAAGAAGTGGCCTAGGCGTCTCTGTACCGACGGGGGACGATATCTATACAGACATATATATTTATGAGAAAAGTTCATTTATAATAAACACAGAAAAAAATGATAAACCAAAACACTTACTTTGTACCGTCGGCCCAGATCTTCGTCCTCGTCTTCTCCGGAGGTGCGCATGCATCATCTGCCTGATACTGGTCGGTCGTCGGCTCAGCCTCCTTCATCTGCTTATCTGTCTCCATCGTCGTATCAGCAGGAGGAACGCTAGACGACGGAGAAGTCTCAGGCCTGGAACTACTCGTCCCAGGAGATATGTCACGTAGCGTCGTGGCAGACGGAGGTACTATCCGATACACAGGAGTACTGAGCGACGAGGATCCAGAGCCGGTACCAGTAGGAGTTACCGAGGAGTACCCTGTCCTCTGCCAATAGTACCCCATGCCCCATTTCGGGACACGCGGAATGATCCGTGATGACCTGTCATATCTGATAACACCATATGATGAGATACAAAAAATAATAGTACATTAGAAATATGAAAGTTCAACAACGACAAGATAATAACCAAGACAACAAATAATGATAATTTTACAAAAAATATCTAAGTCCAGATAGTATATTCTACAAGAAACATCTAAGTCAGATAGTACATTCTACAAGAAACATCTAAGTCCATATAGTACATTTTAAAAGAAACATCTAAAAATAAAGTACATCTCTCAATCATCTTCAGAATATTCATCTTGTTCGTCTTCCTCGACCTCGTCTTCCTCTTCCTCCTCTCCTTATCTTCAGTTTCATCTTCGCCTTCGTCGGCTTCGCCTTCCTCTTCGAATAATTCTACATCTTCTACATTAGTCGTGTAATGCATAATTTCTGTGGAGTCCACATCAACCATATTGGTTACAAGAGGTAGCTCGTCCTCCTGATAAGCTTTTTCGTCAACATCAAAAGTACCTCTAGCTTTAGTCTTGTATATTGCCCACCAGTCAGACTTCGTTGCTCCCCGTCTCGGATAAGCTGTGAAGTACACGAGCTGAGCCTGAGTTGATAGGACAAATGGTTCGTAGCCTTGATATCTACGCTTGTAGTTTATATCCACAAGACCATGCTTGTCAATTTTCCAACCTTGTTTTTCAATCGAATCGAACCATTCATACTTGAACAACACGATCTTTGCTGGTTCTCTGCCATAATTATATGTCAACTCCATAATCTCTCACAAGATGCCAAAGAAATCATTTCCTGGATCGACGTCTTTGTAGTTCAAAGATTTGATACACAAATAACTGTTTTTCGTGGAATCAAGATCCAGGAAGCTGTCTCTGATCAGAGCATTTGTCGACTTGATCCTAAAGCCATTGACACAGTAACTTGGCCATATTTTAATAAAAGTAATTGGTCCCTTGGTAAGAGTTCTAATTAATTCAATCTCTGGTAAAATTAGACGATCGACCTGAATAACAAAGAAGCGATAGTAAGTTTTTTATTGCGCAGTTGTATTAGAAGAGGCCAATAATTACCGAGTTGCTTACATATTCGCTCAACCAAGAAGGAAAATGATGTCTCATTTCTTGTTCTAATGCTTCGTCTATTAGGTAGGGTCTAACCGACCTCAACTCATCATTATATGTGTTAAAAAAAATGAAGCAACGCCGATTAGTACAATAATATTAGCTTATACTATTACATTGAGATGACGTAAACTCATCATTAATTACTTACCCCTCTAGCTTCTCCACTTCATCCTCGTCGCAATTGAGTAATATATACAACTGAGCAGCCCTTAGCTCTTCGTCATTCAAATATTTCTTCTTCATTTTTCCCGAATGCTTTCTGGACGCATTGAATACTTTCAGTATTCCATCATTAGATTCTTGATATGATCCGTCGTCGTTTCTCGAAGCCCTCGTTATATTCGTAGCAACATGAGGTTTGAAATACGTCGAGCAGAAGTTTGTAATCTTCTCGAAAATATAGGCTTCACAAATAGTACCCTCGACCCGAGCCTGTTTTTTACATTCCTCTTTAGTTGGTTCAAATGCCGCTCAAACAGGTACATCCACCGATAACCGACGGGCCCACCAACACGTGCCTCGTAGGAAAGATGAATTGGCAAATACTCCATGAAGTCGAAGAATCCAGGAGGAAATACCATCTCGATCTTCCACAGTGTTACCGTAATATCATTCTCCTGCTTTTCTAGACGATCGACGAGCAACTTAGTATAACAAAGATCTCTGAAGAATATGCTAAGCTCGGTCAATGGATCCCAAACAACCTGGGTAAGAATTCCCGAAATGCAATCGGAATTAACCTCTCCATAAATACGTGACAATCATGGCTCTTCATACCTGTCAGTTTGTTCTCCTTGAGGTCGATGCATCTTCTCAAGTTCGAAACATACCCGTCTAGAAATTTCAGACCTTGAATCCACCTGCAAAGTCTGACTTTATCCTCTTTCTCCAGTAAGAAAATTGCCTTAGGCTGCTTCAACTTCCCATTCCCCTCCTCTATCAAATGCAATGTAGGACGTCTACATATTTCTTCCAAGTCCAATCTTGCCTTTAGATTGTCTTTCGTCTTCCCCTTTACGTCTATTACAGTATTAATTATGTTGTCAAACACATTCTTCTCGATATGTATGACATCAAGGTTATGTCTAATCAGATTGGTGCTCCAATATGGCAGATCCCAGAATATACTCCTCTTCGTCCAGTTATGAGTGCGACCAAATCCGTCACACTTGTAGCCCGTAGCAGGCTCTTCAATAGCCCTTGGTAAATCTTCTACCTCTTCCCATATCGTGTATCCGGGCCACCTTAGCGAGGGACTAGCCTTCTCCACAATGCCAGCACGAAAAGTATTCATGTTCCTCCGGTACGGATGATCCTTCAGCAGGAATTGTCGATGACAATCGAAGAAGCATGGTTTGCCTCCGTATTTTAAACGGAAAGCCTTAGTGCAATACGGACATGAAAGACGACCATGCGTGCTCCATCCAGATAACATACCATAGGCCAGAAAGTCGTTGATAGTCCACATAAGTGTTGCCCGCATCTGAAAATTTTGTTTTCTAGATACATCGTACGTGTTGGAACCTACTTCCCACAGCTGATTCAACTCATCAATCAATGGCTGTAAATACACATCGATGTTTCTTTTCGGATTGTTCGGACCTGGGATAATAACGGTGAGGAACATATACTGAGTCTTCATGCACATCCAAGGCGGTAGATTGTACGAAGTGACAATCACAGGCCAACACGAATACTAGGATTCCGAAAGTCCGAATGGGGTAAAACTGTCGGAGTAGAGACCCAATCTGACATTACGCGGATCAGAAGCAAAATCTGGATACTCTCGATCAAAGTGCTTTCATGCTTCTCCATCAGATGGGTGATCCAACACTCCTTCGGTCTGTTCTCGCTTATGCCAACTCATGTTTTCTGCAGTTTCCTTCACCATAAACAACCGCTGCAACCGCAGTATCAACGGCAAGTAGTGCATCGAATCGGTAGGCTTTCTTTCACCGACAGACTTTTCTCTACCACTGCCCTTGTAGCGATCAGCACCACAAAATTGCAGACGTTCATCTTTGTCGTCTTTGTAGTACAATATGCACCCGTTGCGACATGCATCGATTTTCTCATATCCCATCCAGAGCGATCTCACCATCCTCTTAGACCGATAAAAGTCTTTAGGCAACTTAGCACCCTCATGCAATATTTCTATAATCAACTCCATAAGTCGGTTGTAGCAATCTTGCAACATATTAAAATCGGATTTGATGCTAACAATCTTGTAACCACCTCCAACGGTGAATGATCCTCACAACCAGGATATAATGGAGTCCTTGCATTCTTCAGCAACTCCATGAACTTTGCAGCATCGACGTTCGGTGCCTCCTCAGGTGCATCATGATTGTCCGGATCGAAACTAGGCCCCGTCGCATCAAAAACCATGTTCACCAACCCATCGTCGTAAGCAGCGTGGTTGTAGACATCCACATAAGGCTCATACTCCGATGCTAAGGACACAAGTTCTCCGTGTGTGCTCCACTAATAATAATTCGGCGTGAAACCCTTCGAGTAAATGATACGTGACTTACCGTCCATGTACTGAGGGAACGCCTTGGCAAACTGCAGGAACTGTTGTACCCTCTATGAATTCATCCCGCATATCGTACATGTCATCAGGATGATGGTTGTACATCTACGAACGATTCCAGATAGTAATTCAGCTCCATATCCATTTGAGGATAATTCTGTAAGATAGATACAAGTACATCGTTGAAACACATGCATATGAATGTATCTATCCTCTTTATCCAAGAGATGATTTAGAGGCTATTTATAGCATGTCAAAAACTAAAGTCTTGCATTGTCAAGTTAAAGGTTTAAATATGAAGACGTGATATATGTCAGTATTTTTGCCAATATTTATCCTAGTCTCTTTAGCATAGTGTTTAATCAAAAATTTGGTAGATTCGTGTCCATATAAACATGGACATGGGCTTATGTATAAAGTTTAGCAAGCTCGGGCTTGGACCTTAGGGTGTAGCCCTCCGATAATGTATCACAAGAAGCTCTCATGTCTCCATTTGAAGTCTAATAATGAACAATATATGTGATAGGAGAACAAGTAAAATGTAAAAACAGACAGATGTGTGATAATGAGAAACCTGTCAGACAAGTATACAAACAACAAGGATACTAGGATACTAGGATACTCTATTACAAGGATACTAGATACAAGGATACTAGGATACTAGGATATACGGTGTGTTAAACGTATCTATCTGATTTATATTTATAGATATCAACTATTTGGAATTACCTTAGCCATCTACCCTTTACTTACTCTCTAATGTCCTATACCATGCCATACCATATGCTACACATGCATTACTCTCTAGATTACCCATATTAAGTATACCTTTATGGTACCATATCATGATACCACACTATGCCCTTTACCCATATTTACATTTAGCCTATCCCTAAAACCTTAACACCCTTTTTACCCTATACCAAGGATACTAGGATGCTCTATTATAGGCACTTACCTAAGGTATAACCCAACATCAATGGACATACCCTCGTAATCCATACCCTATATGCATATATACAGGATATGGTACCCATGATTGTCTATCCATGATGTTATACCTATGTAGTCCTATATTATCTATTTACCATAAATGCATGCATTGTTATAGGCTATACCTATGGGGTTACCCTTACACCATTTTTATATCAACGGTACTCATATTATAACTATATGTTACATAGATGCATATCCCGATCATCACAATATATATAGCTATAGCTAATACTTATAGGAATACCTTACCTTTCCTATATAGGTAAACCAAGTGCCCATCTCAAAATTACCTAATATCACCCTCTTACCTATCACACTACTAAAATCTGCTCAATTGGCGATGTAAATTTAGCGACGTTGGCAAAACGTCGCTAAATTGTGGACATTAGACGTATAATTGAAACGTCTCTAACAGTCGCTACTAGCGACGAAAATAGTGATGTGATAACGACGTATATTAGTTACATGAGCTAGTCGTCGCGAAACGTCGCTATGACGTCGCTAATAGCGACTAATTTAGCGACGTTAGTATGAACGTCGCTAAATTCTAATTAAATTAAATACCCTCCCGATTCATTTCCCTCCATCCATTTTACTCTCGCACTCTCTCCCTCCGGCGCTCTCACTCTCACTCTCTCCGGCGCTGTCACTCTCTCGGCGACTCTCCTCCGGTACGTGACCCCCTCTCTCTCTATTTTGGTTGTTGGTGGTTGGGGGCGGGTGTGGTGGCTCGGGGGGAGGGGCAGGGGGTACGGGTGGTTGGGGGTGAGGAATGGTTGGGGGTGGCTGGGGGGTGGGGCAGGGGGGTGAGGGCAGCTGGGGGTGAGAAGAGGGGGCTGGAGGGAGGGGAGGGTTAGGGTTCGGGTTAGGGGTGGGTGTGTGGGGGAAGGGCGGGGGGGGAGGGTGAGGGTGGGTGGGGGTGAGGGCGGGGGGTGGGGGGGGGGAGGAGGGTTATGGTAAGGGTTCGGGTTAGGGTTAGGGGTGGTTGGTGGGGGAGGGAAGCAGAAGGGTAGGGGGGCTGGGGAGGGGAGGGGGCTGGTGGGAGAGGGGTTAGGGATAGGGTTCGGATTAGGGTTAGGGGTGGTATAGGGGGGAGGTGTAGGGGGGGGCTGGGTCAGGGTCACCGATAGTGCCAAAAAATCTGATACTCCGATTCGAAACCACGTACCGATAGTGCCGATATTTGTAACACGTAGTTTGTTAGTTGGTTAATGCCGTCGTCTATACCAAAAAATCTGATACTCCGATTCGAAACCACGTACCGATAGTGCCGATATTTGTAACACGTAGTTTTGTTGGTTGGTTAATAACGTCGTCTATTTTCTTTGATTCCGATACTCATAGGAATGGTCCCGAGTCACGGCCGTACGTCGGGTTAGGACCTTTTGCTGCTCTGGGGTTGGAGGGTCTGCTGCTCGGGGTGGGGCCCCTAGGGGGCTCGCAGTATATATGTATGTATGTAGTTTGTAGTATATTCATTTTAGTTTGAAGTTTGTTCATATTGCAGATATCTAAAGTGGCTATATCCATGTATCTGCTAGACCGTCGTAGATGTACAACCGCATTCGAGATGACAGGTACGGTGTGCGAGATGAATACATCACCGGAGTAGAACAATTCCTCCAATTCGTGAAGGCGTTTCCTCAATCCATGGACGCATGGACATTAAGTGCCCGTGTGCAAAATGTCGGAACATGAAGTTTCAACCAAAATTGGATGTGACGTATCACTTATACACAAAGGGTTTCCTTCCGAATTACTACCAATGGACCGCACACGGAGAGCTTGTACCTTTAGCATTCCAAGAGAGCCTTATGTGGAGCCCTATGTGGAGCCTTATGTTGAGCCTTATGTGGAGCCTTATATGAATTTCCACAGCAAACTGGTGTCGACAACGAGTACGTGAACATGGTCTTCGATGCTGCGGGGCCTAGTTTCAATCCATACAATCGTGACGCAGCTGAGGAGGCACCGAATGCCAATGCCGCAAAGTTCATAGAGTTGCTGGAGAATATAAGGACTCCTTTGTACCTGGCTGTGAGGACCATCACCGTTAGAGGTGATCACTCAGCTCTTGAGCATAAAGTCTGACTTTAACATGTCGCAAGAATGCTACAATAGAGTGCTCGAGTTGATTACCGATATCTTGTCGGAGGGTGCCAAGTTATCGAAAGACTTCTACCGCTCTAAGAGGATGGTGAGATCCCTTTGGATGGGATACGACAAGATCGATTGCTGTCAGCAGATGCATACTTTACTACAAAGATCACAAAGTGCAGAAGTGTGCGGATTCTGTGGTGCTGATCGCTACAAGCCAACTGCAGCAGGCAAGTCTAGAAGATCGACTGCTTCAATGCACTACTTGCCGTTGACGCCGCGGTTGCAGAGGTTGTTCATGGTGAAAGAGACTGTCAAAATATGAGTTGGCACAAGCGACAACAGCCGAAGGAGTGTTGATCATCCATCTGATGGAGAAGCATGGAAGCACTTCGATCGAGCATATCCTAATTTCGCTTCTGATGCGTAATGTAAGGTTGGGGCTCTGCTCTGATGGTTTCACCCCTTTGGTCTTTCAGGCTCCAATATTCATGCTGGTCGATAATCCTTACTCCGTACAACCTACCGCCTTGGATGTGCATGAAGACACCTTATATGTTCTTAACTATTATCATCCCCGGTCCGAACAACCCGAAGAGGAACATCGACGTGTACTTACAGCTATTGATAGATGAGCTGAAGCAGCTATGGGAAACAGGGGCGTACACGTATGATGCTTCAAAAAACAGAATTTTTAGAGCGGTCAGCACGAATGTGGACAATCAATGACTTTTGGCTTATGAATGTTATCTGGATGGAGCACTCATGGTCAGCTTTCATGTCCGTATTGCATGGACCGTACTAAGGCTTTTCGTTTGAGACACGGAGGAAAGCCATACTTTTTTGATTGTCACCGGCAGTTCTTGCCGAAAGACCATCTATACCGTAGGAACAGAACTGCTTTCCATGCGGAGCTATGGAGAAGGGCGATCCACCGCCAATGTGGTCCGAAAAGGACACATGGGAACAAGTAAAAGAAATCCCAATGCTATGAAGATCCTACAATGAGCAGCCGTTGCGAGGGATTTGGCGAAGATCATAACTGGACCAAAAGGAGTATATTCTGGGATCTGCCATATTGGAGCACAAATCTGATTAGACATAACCTTGACGTCATGCATATCGAGAAGAACGTATTTGATACATAATTAATACTGTAATGGACGTCAAGGGAAAGACAAAAACAATCAGAAGGCTAGATTGGACTTAGCCGAAATATGCAGACGCCCTACATTGCACATGATAGACAACGGGAAGGAAAAGCTTTTGCGGCCTAAGACAATCTACTCGCTGGACAAGGAGGACAAAGTGAGACTTTGTAGATGGATCCAGGACTTGAAATTTCTGGACGGATATGTCTCCAATCTAAGAAGATGTGTGAAAAA